>CM037851.1:79804046-79833456 GCA_021234595.1 Delia radicum
ACTTGACTCACGGCCGTAAACTACTATGCACACAACTATGAAAAGATTGTGCGAATTTTGATGCGTTGGACAATGAGGAGGCAGCCTCAATAAAATATCGCAAGACCTTCTACGTGACAGTACAATCAAAGCTGATTTAACTTTTATTGCATTAGTTATGGATTTCTTGAAGCATCATAACTAAAACTATAAACTTCTGGACGACAACTTGCTGCGCAGATTAAGGTGGCAACAGACGCTATGGAAGCAATGACGTCATAAATGGCCAGGCAGCCGACATTATAAAAAAAATTTCTATTGTAATTGAAAAGAACTGGGGTTTCGCTTTGATGAAGAATATTTCAGCAAAGTTTGACTGGAGTATCCATCAAAAATGCAGTAACAAAGAAGTATACCATTGGAGAAACGTTAGCTTTCAAATTTGCACCAATTACTTCCGTTGAAGTCGAGAGAACTTTCTCGACGTACAAGAGCGTTTTACGATCAGACAGACAAAGCTTCCTGTTCAAAATTTGAGCGAAATCTTTTCATTTATTGCAACAATAATTCAAATTAATTTTGTACTCTTTTATTTTGTATTCTAGTCAGTTTGAATTTTTTATGACAATTTTTGTTATTTTATTTATTTTTTTTGTCTAATTTGGAATTAAATTAAAATATAATATAAATACAGGAATTTTATTTAATCTGGTTGGTGGGTTAATTTCATTTGTTACGTTTGTTCATAATTTTTATGAACATATTTTGCGTTTTATCAAGCATATTTTTAACGCTTAAAAGTGTTTTTTCAATGCATATTTTAGGCGCTTAAAAACTAATTTTTTAGAGCATATTTTTGGTTGCCCTAATCATTACTATTCGGTTTGTTTTTTTTTTTTTTTTTTTTGATATATGTGTTTAACTGGCAACAATTTAATTAAGAATTACTACTACGCAACAGCAGAAAAACCATGCATTTAAAAAGCATTTTTTAATAGACCTAAGTATAAAATATGTGAAAAAATGGGGTGTGGAATGTTAATATAAAAAAAATCGATAATTGTAAAATTTTAAATGAGAAAAATTGGATTCAGCATACCTTAGTCAATAAAAATAGATGTATTTCTGCAAAAATATGAAACTGCTGATTAGTGTTATTTATCGAAATATTACGTGACATTATAAAAGTGTTTTAGTTTATTTTTTAACTTTTTTTAGAGAGCCAAAAAATGTTTGACAAATGACCTTCAAATACAAAACCAGGTGTATTTTAATTGAATTGACCACGAACATGTAATTACGACAGCTAGTAAAGGATATGTAATGTACAAATTAATTTTTTTAATTATTTCAACAATCGAAGTGAGTTTTACTATTGCCCTTTAGTAAGCCACATTATTGTTGCACAAATCATAATTATTAAGTAACAATTTCAAACGTTTACACGTACTATTACATTATAAAACATCAAAAAATATGCAAAATATATAGACTTTCTCGAATTGTTTGCACGCTGAAATGTTTCAACTTTATATTTTTGTTAAGAGAGTTTGTTGAGAAATTTCCAAATCCTTAGATAATCCTGAAAATAGTCTTGAAATAAATTTATTATACACATAGAAAAAAATTGGTTAATTATTTGCCAACTGAAATTTGGTTACTACGGTTAGTAACCATGTAAAGGGTCCGCCATCTAACGTTTTTTTTCAACTAGTGCTATTTCGTGAATGGTAACACTTAGCTCATGTCTGATTTGACAGATAATTAGTTCTATCACTTCCGCTGAACGAATATGGTTGTGTATACGCTTGAACATCACTGGGAAATATTGCGACATTACTTTGAAAATCATGGTAATGTTGCAGGTAATGAGCAAGGAGTGACCGTTACAGTCAATGGCGATCGTTATCGGGCCATGTTGAACGAATTTTTGTTCACAAAATTTGAAGAGGAAGATATTGGCAACATTTGGTTCAACAGGACGGGCGCTACGCTGCCACACAGCCGAAGCTACACTCGATGTTTTGCGCCCTGTTTTTAAAGATCGCGTTATCAGCCGCAGAGCTGATGCCGTTTGGCCACCTCGGAGCTGCGATTTAACACCGTTGGACTGTTTATTTGTGGGGTGCCGTCAAGATAAGTGTTACGCCAACAAGCCAGAGACAATTGACGCTTTAAAGGACAATATTCGTGAAGCCATTGGTGAAATACAGCTGCACACAATCGATAATTCGATAACGTGCTTAAAAATTGGACCGATCGTGTAGGCTACTGCATGGCCAGCCGAGGCAAGCCATTTGAATGAATTATTTTCGCATTACTAACCGGAAGGATTGTACTTTCAAATAAAAAAATAAATTTGAGAAAATATTCAGTAGTTTTTTTTTATAGCATTTAAAAAAAAAAAAAAAGTTATTTGGCCGACTCTTTATAACGTATTTCGTATTAAGAATTTCAGTCGGTTGGTACAACTGATCATTAGATTTCACAACAAATTTCTGTTAATTCAACTGAATTTTAGTTGCAGCAGGTCATGGTTTTCAGTATAAAACACCAAACACATTTGAAGTTAACAAACAAAACAAGCACACACACAAACAGACTCAGCATTGCAAAAAACACACATACCAACGTATAGATCACACACTTTTTTTGTGAGTATAATTTTTTTTTTGTAGAAATTTATTATAACTTTTTTTTCCTTCTTAATTTTAATAAAAGGTTTAATTGATAGTATCATTGCCGTGATAGGTGCAAAATCGATTAAAATATTAATTCATTCAATAGATTTTTTAATTGAATCCCGTTTTTAGTTTTTTCTGTGTAAAAAAAATTAATGCATGAGTGCTTTTTTCCTTGTATTCGTCCACAATATAAAGACATAAAAAAAGTTTTTTGTATTGTTATTTGATTTTTGTATTACTAAATGAATTCAATATTCATATGTTATAAAATAAATTCAAACGCGGAATAGTATTCTAAAATGCATCTGTATCCATGACAGTTGCTTGTGTTGTTGTTAGTTGTTGTTTTTAACTGAAGTTACAGCTATTTTTAAACTACAATTATTATAACAGTTATTAAAAATAAAAACAGCTGTTTAGTTGTGAAAGGCGTGGTAGAGAAGAATGAGTGTATTTTCTAAAAATCATAACTACATTGTAAATTTTTAATTTTCTGAATCAGACTGCGCAGTTTCTGGTATTGAACCTTCGTCAGTGACCCTGTTTTTTTTTAATAATGTTATATTTGTTATGATTTTATTTTTTCGATTGCGTCTATATGAAATTTTCCTGTGCAATCACTGACCGTGGTATAGATAAACTGATTTCACATGCACTCGCACTACACGTTAGACAGAGCGCTTTAGCCCACTGATCTATCGTCAGATCGAGTTTTGTTGTGATTAAAACTAGTTTTATTCAATACACGGTGTTTTTGTTCTTGCATACATAATCTCTGTTTTTTCGTAATAGTTGTTTGAATCAGTTGTTTTTAGTATTTTAAAAAACAACGCAATAATTTTTTTTTAACTACCCGGCTAAAATTCAATATATATGCATCCATTAATGAACACATATGAATTGATTAATGCTCATATATGAAGTGATACGAGGTCAAACATGTTCATATATCACCATATAGGATTCATATATGTTCATAAGTGTTTATTATATATAAATAGTACTTCAATTTTCGTTAATGTCGACATATGACCATGAATGGAAATGTATAGACATGTATGATTATATATGTAAATATTACATCACTTTTCGTTATATGCAAACGTATTAACATATATGATTCCTCATATGAACATATTAGAATGGTTTATGAACACATATGCATCATGTATGGAGCATGTGTGTTCGTGTATGTATAAATATATATCGATTTTTAACAGAGTAAACAGTTATGGCCTGTTTCTCGATTTCGAAAGAATGCTTTCTTTCGCTTTCTAAGCGAAAGAAAATTGATTTGGGTTTCTCTAACTAAATTTCTATGCGAACTATGACTTGAAGTACAAGTCGAATGAAAACGTAACAGTTTTCATACAAAATTTGGTTCTTCTCTATTTCGAACGAGTTGTCAACAGTGCGAACGTAAATGTCAAAACCAGTCACTTGCCTTTTTGATTTCGAGTAACAAAATATTTTCACAAAAATATATCATTCATTCCATTAGAAAAGGCAAAAAAATCTGAACACGGGTCCTCTGATTTTGTTTATTTTTTGTACATGAATACTCTATGGTCCCATTTGTACATTTCCTTTTTCAGATCTCCAAATTTGTAAAAACTCGTGATTTTATGCACGTTTTTAGTTGTCATAAATATCAAAAAAATGCAAAAAGCACTTCACTTTGAAGTACCATAACTTTTTAATTGTATATCGCATGTTATTAATATTTGGAAGATGCACTTGTCTACTTTATAACTGGATTTTTTAAACAAAATGATTGCTAAAAAAAATGCATACTTAATGCCAATGCAGTTTTCTAATGCATTTTTCAAAACTTTCTCCCCCTACGATTTTCGAAAAAAATACAGTTTACTAAAATATGGAATATTATCTAAGTATACAAATACTGATTTTATGGAACAAACATGTCTTTTGTTTTTAAGGATTTAAAAAAAAAAATATTTTTTTATTCTATGAAATGGAAATATTTTTATGAAGCACTTTTAGCATTTTTATCAAATTACGAAAATTAAAAACGCGCATAAAATCGCGAGTTTTTACAAATTTCGAGATCTGAAAAAGGCTATGTGTAAGTGGGACTATAGAGTATTCATGTACAAAATATAAAAAAAATCGGAGAACCTAAAAAAAAAATCCTTATTTTTCAATGTTGATATAATAAAACATTATAAATATTTAAAAAAAAAGAATGGATAACAAAAGGTAAGAATAAAATAACACGAATATTTGGAGTTTTTAAGAACTTTAATTTCAGCTTAATGAAATCCACAATGGAACAGCTGAAAAACGCTGGTGTACTTTTTTGATTTTCTTCTTTTGATTTATTAAATTTTCTTTTCTTTTGTTTTATTTATTTATTTGTCATATACAGCTGATCACTGTTAAGTAATGTTGTATTTATCTTCAAACAATTTAGTAGTATTTTTGGTATTTGTAAAGGAAATTGTAATAGAAGTTTAAAGTATCCGGTCTGGGCACCACTATGATTTGTAAATACGTAAAAGACAAAAATTGACACACGTAAGTATAGGCGAACGATAGCTTTCGAAATAGAGAAACCCAAATTCATTCGAATTCGAGTGACTAGCTTGCGTTCGCTTAGGTTTTCGTTCGAGATCGTGGAACAGGTCATTAATTTTCATTTGTTATTTATTTTCAAAGGTTATAATTCATAAAAGGTTTGTATTCATAGAAAATAAAAATCTAAAATAAAAATCGAAAATAAAAATCGAAAAATTTCATTGTCTCGAATACATGAAAACCATTTCAAATTAATAACCGATACCGAAACAAATACGTAATGGAAACTTGACAAAAAAGATTATATGTAAGTGGAACAATTTTTATTTAATGTTATGTTATTTTTTGTGTTATTAACTTTTATTATTCTTATTGCTTATGTAAATGTTGCCAGATTCAATAAAATCAAAACCCTAAAAATGTTGGAATAATCCGAACGAATCGTCGGATTGAAAAATTAAATAATCTTTTATTTGCATTTGAAAACCATGACCTTGAAAGCCTGATTAGGAAAACTTCTAATAAACGTTTTAAGCGAAATCCACATATTTTTCCCCCGAATCGGCATTGAATCGATTTTTGTTTTAATCTCTTTTAGCTACAAATATAAAATTTTTAACACAATATATCCGAAATGGGTTTGCATTGTGTTTTTTTTTTTTAACAACAACGCATAAGTTTTAGTAAAATGCAGTTTGTCAATAATAGCGGTATGTAGCTTTATTGACGCTTTGACACCAATACTGATACAAACAAAAAATTAATACCGTTTTTAGTTACCAACATTGATAAAAACGTAAAAAATGGTACTTTTTGTGATTTTAAGATAAAATTTTAATTCCGATTAAGTGTAGAAACAGAATAAGAGCTTGGCGTTTATGTCCATACAAATTGACATTTAAAAAGCGTCGAGCTACGCAGTTGTGAAATAAAATTTATATAAATAAGTTTTTCATATAACTAGAACATTTTTGGTCTTCAAAGTTTGGTAACGTCAGGGTGCTTGTTAGGAAAAGACCCTAGCTACGTGTTTGCTTACTAAGAAGACAAGACCGGAGCAAAAAGTTCTGCCTATTCTGGATGCTGTAGCTCCAAAACTTCGGGTTCTGATGAGATCTTTAGCCAGATCGAAATACTGGTATCAACCTAGCTAATATGTTTGGGTTGCTTTATTTTTGTAAATATACGAAGATTGGAAACTTGTTGTAAATGAAAAATTAAATCTATTTTTTCCCCAGCAATTGTTCTTATTATCTCAAGGCAAAAAAATATTTATTTTCCGCATACATTTATTTTTACAAATATGGAAAAATCTTGATTCAACTAAAAATTTTTTTTATATCTAAACTTTTTCTTAAATGTCTTTATCGATACCAATAAATCGAGTTTATTACACCGGTCTTCAATATTTTAAAAGAGTGTTTTCAAAAAAGCGCAAAGTTGTTTTTTTTTCAAACCATTATATGGCAACCCTGTAATTACAAATTTTCAAAATTTTTAAAACCACGTTTGTAAACAGGACTTCAAATTTTAATATGCTTTTAATGCGTTGTTGTACCACCTATTGATATCAAAAGTTATAGGCTCTTTACATTAGATTAGATCAGAAGGCACTATGCACCGCGACCAATGTAGGTCTTTTGTGCTGCCTAAGGTTACCTACAGATTCAAGCTACCTATAAAGCCAATTATCCTATTAGGCAAAATCTTCGCGATGTCGGAAGGCGAAATGAAGCGATCACCTAGAAACCTAAGTCTCCTATCACAAAGCCTGGGACATTCGCAGAGAACATGCTCCGAGGTCTCAGACACCATCTCGCAAAACCTACACAAATCCGTGTCCGATTGACCCTTCTTGTGCAGATGCTATCTGAGATTACAGTGTCCAGTTAAGTACGACACCAGGGTCCTCAAAACCCCCCCTTTCAAGCGACAAGAGTCGCCTCGACCCCCTACTGGAAAAAGAGATCAATCTTTTAGCCTGGCGCTGACCAGGAGAGTTTTCCCAGTAACCAGAGAATTCAGACTCTCTCCATGCCCTGAGCCTTTCCCTAACATACCCCGCAGGTATTCCACAGAATGGTTCAGGACCAATAAAGGGCTTTCGGGCCCCGTGGTTGGCAAGACAATCTGCCCTCTCGTTGCCCTCATGCCCCTCATGACCAGGAATCCACCCCAAGGTTAGAGAGTTGCCTCTACCGAGCCTATTGAGAGTCTGAATGCATTCCATGACCAACCCGGACGACACCTTATAGGCCATTAAGGCCCTCAGTGCAGCCTGACTGTCAGAAAGAATGTAGATGCGAGATCTGCGAGTTCCCCTTCGAAGGCATTCCAATGCACAGACACAAATGGCCCAAATCTCCGCCTGAAAAATGGAGGGATATTTACCCATAGGTAAGGCACGCTGGAAGCCTGGTCCGAAGACGCCCGCACCCGTGTTCCCATTCGACTGCTTAGAGCCATCAGTGAACCACACCTGAGAACCATCTTCCGGTTCCCAGGATTGATTGGTCCACATGTCTCTGTCAAACAATAACACATCAAAATATCTATCAAAGATCCACTCCGGTGACACTTTGTCCGCAACCTTAGAAATTGGGTCATCTATTAGGATTCGCGCGATCCTCATGTGACCCCTTAGGGTCGCCTCCCCTCATGCCACCGAATTCACTAAGTCTAGAGGAACCCATACTGGCAACCTCCATTACAGAAATATGCAATGGCGGGATCCCCAGCATAACCCCCAAGGCATCCGTCGGGCAAGTTCCGCCGGCCCCTGTAATGCCAACACACTCAAGACGGTAGATTCTCTTAAGAGCATCCCTTGCCTTACTTTGTTCAACTTTTGGCCACCATGCAAGGGCAGCACAGGTGATCATCGGTTTAACAATAGTATTGAACGACCAGTAGACCATTTGTGGCCTTAGGCCCCATGTTCTCCCGAAAAGCCTCTGGCAGGCATAATATGCCCTGGTGGCCTTCTTGGAGACGTGGTCAAGATGCTCGTTCCAGGTGAGGGAGCTATCAAGAGTCACTCCAAGATACTTAACACTGTTAGAGAAGCCAACCCTTACGCCCTCAACGACCGGCATAGACAGGTTAAGTTTTTTCCTTCTCGTGAATGGATACCAGGATTGTCTTCGACGGATTGACAGACAACCCCTTTTCCCGGCACCACGAAAGAGTGAAGTTCAGAGCCTGTTGCATACGCTCGGAGATGGTCCTGTCATCCCAGCATACAACGGAAATGACAAGATCATCGGCGTATCCATAGGTCCTGAAACCCAAGTCGTTCAGACCCTCGAGTAATTCATCAATGACCAGTGTCCATAGTAAAGGCGACAAAACGCCACCCTGAGGACACCCTCTGGTCGCATTCACGGTCCTACAAGTAGTCCCTATTCCGAACGTGATTATCCTAGAGCGGAGCATCTCCAATGTCCAATTAATTATGATTGGAGGAATGCTCTTCCTAGCCATGGATACCCTAATCGCATCGTAGGACGTGTTGTCAAAAGCGCCCTGTATATCAATAAATGCACAAAGGGCAATGTTCTTTGCCTCCAGTGCCCGTTCTATTGTTGTGACAACATGATGGATAGCAGTTTCGGTAGACTTACCCCCGTTGATACGCGAACTGTAGCTCATGTATCGGCTTTCGTCTGAGGTAAGTGTCCCTAATATACTGATCCAAGACTTTCTCCATTGTCTTGAGGAGAAACGAGCTCAGGCTAATTGGTCTGAAGGACTTGGGTAGCTGCTCAGACTTTTTCCCCGCCTTCGGTATAAAGACCACTCTAACCTCCCTCCAGGATCTCGGTACATGTCCGAATAATAGACTCGATCTAAATATCCTAACCAGTTGTGGGACAATTAAGTCCATCCCTCTCTGTAAGAGACAAGGATAGATCCCATCTGGACCCGGAGATTTAAATGAAGAAAACTCATCTATCGCCCACTTTACCCGGTTCTCCTGAAAGATTGCACCCGCCAGGCGTACGTACCTACTTGCCAGGTTCGGGATTCTCTGAATCACAGCGGACCCGCAGTTGTCAACGCATCCTGGGAAGTGAGTATCGAGCAAGAGTTTATAAGTTTCAGTGGGAGATTCCGTGTATGAGCCATCCGGCCTCTTAAGAGTGCAGAGACCATTTGTATGATCCTGTGACAGGGCCTTTTGTAGTCGCACCGCCTCTGGAAGATCAGAGATCTTCTCACAGTAGTTGCGCCACGTGGTCCTTTTGGATCTGCGTAGTTCTCTATTGTACTCAGTGAGTGCGGCCCTATAGGTGATCCAGTCACCTGTTTCTTTTGCCCTGTTGAACAGTCTTCTGGCTTCCTTTTTAAGCTTCTCCAGACCATCATTCCACCATGGAACGTCCCTCTTCGTCTTCCTGGTCTTTTGGGGGCAGCTCAAAAAGAAAGCAGAAGTTAGATTCGATTGCATTTCGGATGCCGCATGATCGATCTCTCTAGTGCTCAGAATGAGCCCTTTAGAGACATCTGCATCTCGTTCCAAATTGTATCGGAAATCCTCCCAGTTCGTGCGTCTGGGATTACGATAAACCTGGCATGAGTCCAATGCACTAACAACATCAAATACTAGATGTTGATGGTCCGACATTGACAGTTCATTGGATACATGCCAGTTTGAGATGGCAAATGACATATCAGAACTAGTAAGAGTGAGATCCAAGACCTCTGTCCTAATAGAATTCCTGAAAGTCGGTTCGTCACCCCTATTCACTATGTTTATATTGTTACTACATATAAATTCAAGTAGGTACTCACCACGTTTATTTATGTTGGTACTTCCCCAAATCGTGTGATGTGCGTTGGCGTCACAACAGAGGATCCAACTAAGGTTCCTCATTCGGCAATATTCCACCAAGGCCGAGACCTCAGCTGTTGGTACCGTGTTGGTGTCGCCAGGTAGATACGCGGAGGCCAGTACTACCTCATGTTCCCCAGATAAGGAGGGCACCTTTGCCCAAATCGCAACCAAGTCTCCCAAAACGAATTCTGAAATTGGGAGAATTGTTATATTGTTTCTAACAAGGATGGCCGCTCTGGGCCGACTATGCTGATAATCGTAAATCAGCCTACCTTGATTAGCGTTAAGCCCCTTGATGGCTCCGTCGTGCACCCATGGTTCCTGGATGAATACAACATCCAGGGCATCAGTGGTGAACCTTCTGTTGGCGATGTCCGATGCCGCTTTGGCATGGTGAAGGTTCACCTGTAAGCACTTTAGATGCTTTGGTGTCTTACCTTTTCGGGCAGCCATCATTTTGAGCGTGTTTTATATCTGCGTCTATAGGTGGACCCGAGTGGTCCTCAGACACATTACCAACATTCATAGGCTCGGCAAGGTTAGGACAGAAGATGTCCTTTGCTTGTCCGACCTTTTTCAATTGCACCCTCACTGCTCTTTAGGCATAAAACCTCTTGGCTAGTTGAGGATAGACCTGCGTCGGTCTTCTCTTGCTCATTATTAAAGTTTTGGCTGTTCAAATCCATCTATAAATAAAGAGTTAATAAGGGATTACAAAAGAAGAACGCATAATAGCAGAGCCCTGTGCTACCAGCGGGCTAATACAACCAGGGTTCGCCTCGTCCTGGAGGCCACCGTTCAAAAACACACTAACGTAGTGCTATTCATCCCATGAGCACGGTAAGATAACACTGGGGATTACGGGTTTTTATCGAGTGTCCGCTCTAGATCCGCCATGTTCTGCGAAAGCAGGGACACCTCTAGCCGGGTGTGGTACTGAACCACGCATGGTCGGTCTTTGGAATCCTGATAGGCTGTGGCATTATCAATAGATTTGCTGTATATACGCTTCAAGGACCCCTGCAACACTTGCTACTTACTTCGACCCCAAAAATGTATGTATGTGTCTTTAAAGGTACGTTTGGCAAAACATGGGTTAAAATTTAAAAAAATTCCAAGAAAAAAGCTTGGCACAAAAAAATACTGAAAATTCTGTTTATTTCGCAATTTGTAGCGGTTTTCCATACCTCAGACAGTTTTGACTCCCGGTTGTAAACTCGGCATAATTATGATACAGCAATAAATCTATTTACTACACTCAAAAAAAAAAGTTTGTAAAGTTAGAAAAAAATTTTGCTGAGTCAGCAAAATTTTAGTCAGGAGGATGCTTGCAAAAAAGTTGCTAATGTCAGCAAAATCTTTTGCTGAAAATCAGCGAGCTGATTTTTAGCACAAAATTTGTAGATTCAGCAAAAGTTTTGTTAACACTTAGTAGATTAGAAATACAAAAGCCTTGCTAAAAATAATAAATTTTTTGTGAATTTTAGTAGACTGAAAAAAACGCAAAAAATTTGTAGAAAAATTGTAATTTAGTTAATTTATTTGCTGAAAATCATAAACATATTTTAGTGATTCTTTTAAAAATAATTAACTATAATAACGAAATATAAAAATTTTCATTTTCCACATTGACGACATGAATTTATTTAATATCTGAAAATATATAGAAATAAATATATATAACATAACAAAAATTGTCTTTCAATTACTTACATCATTGGTTGCCTAAATGATGCTATCGTTTAAATGATGCTATCGCAACTGCCGAAGATAATTATAGAAACGAAATAAAAAAATAAACAAAACAAACGAAACGAAAAAAAACAATCCTTTTTGCAATAAGAAAAAGGAACCATAAAAAAATCTACCTAAGATGTGTGTCTTTGTCTTTCAATTTACTCTGTCTGTGTGTCTTTGTCTTTCAATTTACTCTGTCTACATTTCATTTTCCTCTCCTCTACTACATCTTGACATGCCGCGACATCTACTTCATTCTGCGTATATCTTTCAATCTGGTTGTCGTCCACACTATTAATGTGCTTATCAGCACAATTTTTTTAGCAAAATTAATTAGTAAAACATTAGTATATTAGTAAAGCATTAGTATAAAACAGTTAAGTGCTGAATAAGTATAACAAAAATTTTAGCTGAAAACACGATTTTAGCAAAAAATTTTGCTAAAAAATAGTATACCTGATTTACAAGACGTTTTACTAACTTTTCTACTAACTTATTTTTTTGAGTGTAGGTAAAATGACCAATATTATGTTTTCAACATGGGATTTACTTCGATCCACTAAAAATTATTCATATTTTTCGATCTTACCATATTCAATTATATCTAAATTAATACCATGTGATATTTGGAATTTATCTTAATTAGATATTATTCAATCCCCAAAATTTTGAGATCAATATAATCTAGTAGTCTATTTGAGGGATCTAATTGTATATTACTGTTACTTGGATGCCCTAATTTTGAGATCAATTTTATCTAGTAATCTATTTCTAATTGGACATTACTATTACTGAATACCCTTATTTGGAAACAAACTTGGATAACATTAAATATCGATCTAAATCAAAAGAGATATGATTTTATTTTGAGAAAGAACTTTTTTGGTTCGGAAAATTTTCATTTTTGTATTAGTTTAATACAAGTAAAGTAAAACTTTATAAATGCCACCCAAATGTCTATTAGTATTTGTTTGCACGTTTAATTGGGCTTCAACTCAAATAGACTTTTAAAGTGAGTTTAAATGACAAAGTTTTATTTACTTTTTGTAATATACAGTGGACGAAATAATTATAAGTACACCCATGAAATTGTGATTTTTTTTTTAAATATTTGCGATATATGAATATTTTTGATACCAAATAAAATTAACAATAATACACTCATCAAAAAAAGGCCATACAAATAGTTAAAAATGTAGCTACAGCAACAGAAAATAGTATCAGAATTCGCGCTAGCAGAATTTTAATGATGTTGAGAATCACAGTTTGCTGAATTTAGGTGACCTAAATTTTAGACGATCTAATTTTGAGTTGACAGATGTAGTTAGTTAACTTAGCTGAATTAACTGAAAATTTCTGGTAAAAAGAGGCATGTTCAAATTTATGACCGTGAAAATAAGTAGTTAGTATAGATTACTTAATAAATACGGAGTAACGACTTTTTCAGAGATATATCATATTTTATGATTATAAAATAAAAAATATTAGAAAATAACGCCATTTACAAGGGCGACTAATAGTGGAGTCACAAAAAAAAAAAAAAAAAAATAATGCCTAGAAAACAATTGTTATTTAAATTAACTGGCAACATTTTTAAATTTAAGAGTCACGAGTTAATAAATTTTTGGACGAAGAATTAATTCAAATACAGATGAAATTTGTTCTTAAGGTAAAATCAGGTAACTAATAACTTTAGTTAAATTACTGATTGAAGCGATAACAACAGAAAAAATTGGCTGCACTGAATTAGAATCCGTTTAATAGAGTTTTGAACTAATTTTTTTTATGGCTGTACAAGCAGATGACAACCCCTTTCGCTCCATTGGTGCAGTTTTTGTTGCATTTTTAATAATTTTTAAAAATGTTTTATTGTTTGACAGCGAAATAAATAAGTTCAGTCATGTTAAACTCAATATTTCAATTTGTTTTTTACTTTTTCTCCACTGTCGTATTTTACAACTGCAGTCCAATTATTTTAAGTACAATTTTATTGAGCAGCGTTCTTTTCTAAAAATAATTATGCACTTTATTCATATAAGTCGTAAACAACTAAAGTTTAGAACATTTAGCGCTAAAAGTGTTTTTATGATTTGATCGATATAAATAATAAATATTTGCTTTCAAATTAGGAAGATCTAAAGGAAAACGATCATTCATGGAACACTCATAAAAAAATTCCGTACACAGAAAAAAAAAAATTGCGCCAAGTAAACATTTTGTTGAATAAAAAAAAATAATCAATTACTTTTTTAATTGATTCAATTAAAAAGTAATCAATATTTTTGTTTATTTAAAGTAATCAATATTATTTAAAATATTGATTACGTTTTAATTGAGTCAATTAAAAAAGTAATTGAGTCAATTAAAAAAGTAATTGATTATGTTTTTTTTATTCAACAAAATGTTTACTTGGCGCAATTTAAGAAATATTTTTTTGTGTGTATAAATAGTTGAATTTTCAATGAATTTGAAAATCACGGTCTGCTAAATTTAGGTGATTTAAATTTTAGGTAGAAAAGTTAGTTAAATTACAATAATTTGACTGAAAAATTGTTAAATTGATATCAGTTGTAATCAATTGAATTCAGTACATGTTTTCTGTTGAGTGTTTGTTGGTTCAAAACAAGTAAAAAATTTAGTTAATAAAAAAAATTGAGGAGAATTTTTTATAAAATAAATGCTGCTGAAATTACTGTCACTGTTTTCAATTAGTTATTAAACAGAAACAAATTATAAGTATTCTTTATTTAATTTTATTGGCATTAACTCTGTATACAGAAAAAAAAATTGCACCAAGTAAACATTTTGTTGAATAAAAAAAAAATAATCAATTACTTTTTTAATTGATTCAATTAAAAAGTAATCAATATTTTTGTTTATTTAAAGAAATCAATATTATTTAAAATATTGATTACTTTTTAATTGAGTCAATTAAAAAAGTAATTGAGTCAATTAAAAAAGTAATTGATTATGTTTTTTTTATTCAACAAAATGTTTACTTGGTGCAATTTAAGAAACATTTTTTTGTGTGTAAATACACTTAATATTGTTTTTAATTTTTACCTTTTTTATATAATCCTTGTTTATTTTGTTTCTTGTTTTATTTATTAATTTTTGAGAATATTAAAGGACTGAAAGAAAAGAAAAACAATATTTAATAATATTCACACAAGCAAAATATTTTTTATTTTACTCACTTTAATATTTTATCAATTTAATTACATTTTCAACTAGAAAATTTTTTTATTTCGATCTCGGCTTCCTGCATAAAAACTGATAACCATTTCAAAAATAGCAAATAAACAATATAAAATACATTGTTCAATTGACACATAAATTAACCACTGACGAGTCCCAGGAGGGGGACGAAACTGCGGCAGTCCGGTGTATCTCATGTGTCCGTAATTTCAATAAAAATGTGTTCTTCTTCTTCTTCCTTTAAAGAGACTAACTAAAAGTAATATTCTACAGTATTTATTAAAAATTTATTACGATTGTCATTATCTGACGGTTGCAAAACACTTTCTAACCAACGCGTTTGTTTTTCTCGATCATTGTTGTCTGCATGTTTTACAGTTATATTAGTTTTTTGTTTTTATATACATCGAGATTATTTTTATGTTATTTTCAATTTATAACGAGCTTTCAACCTCCGTATATTTACAAAATAAAGCAAATCAAACATATCAGCTAGGTTGATACTAGTATTTCGATCTGGCTAAAGATCTCATCAGAACCCGAAGTTTTAGAAAAGCTAGAGCCTATATAATATGTTTTTTTTTGTTAATTCCTTGTAGAATTGTGCGAATTGTATTAAAGGAATGAAAGTAAAGAATAACAATGTTCACACATATTTTTTATTTTAATACTAACCTTATTATTTTAATAATACTATTTAATATTTATATACAAATTAAATATTTTAGCCGGCAAAATTTTGTCTTGCTTTCTTCTCGGCATTCCGTTTCTGACTGATGTACAAGAACAAGTACACACACGTATTTTTGGAACAGCTTTAAAATACACATCGTTGTTTTGGTTTTTTTTACGCAGCCAATAAAAAAATATTTCTAAACTTACAGACAAACTCTCAAAATCATTTAAAAAATTTAACTAAATAAATATTAGAAGAAAAAATTAGTTTAAGTACAAGTGAAATTTGTTCATGTGGTAAAATGAGATATCTGATAACTTTAGTTAAAAAACAATTTTAAACGATATCAACAGAAAAAAAAAGTTCAATTGAGTTGGAACACGTTTAACAGACTTTTGAAGTAATTCTTTCTAAGAGTGTATAACACTTAGTGTTTCCAAAAGCACATTTTTTGACAATAGTATATTTTTAGGACCACACTTCTTAACCGATTTTAAAAACATTTTTTTTTTTTTGTTTTTTAAGTTAAAAAAATTTCGCACAAACTTTTTAGGCCCGATTTTTGAAATTTTTTAGTTTTACATGTTTTAAACTTTTTATAAGTGTCAAAAAAACATTTTATTTTTTTTGTTTTTATCCTAAAAATAATTAAAACTTCGGGGGATTAAAATAATGTGCACCTTGACCTAAAGGTATTTTAATACTCTATTGGTTTCTTCAACAATATTTTTGTTTTCTATTTATATTTATACACTCAGGGAACTTCTGCATTAAAAATATGTAGTTGTTTGGGTTGTAATACAGTTTCATTATTTTTAATGTAAATGTAAGTCATTTGTAGAACAAATAAAATTTTTAACTAACCTTGTAGTTCATTTAAAAAAACAACTCACATCAAATGACTGTTTTATGATTTTCCATTCATTTTTACAGTTGTTTTTTTGTTATTTAAAAAAATAAAAAAAATTTTTTTTGGTGTATTTTTTACTACAATGTGGTTCATTTTTTACTACAATTGTTAGTCATTTTTTGAACATTAAAAAACAAATGACAATGTTAGTTGAATTTAATGAAATGCAAGTCGTCCTTTTTTTAAATGAAATTTCATTTGTTTTTGACTACAATTGCTGTCGTCTTTACCAACATAATTTCCTAAGTGTATGTATGTACAAAATAATATTTTTAAGAATTACAAGTTTAATATAATTTTTATTAAAAATAAAAATTATGTTTTTTCGACCTTTAATTTTGGCAATGAAAATGAAAATTATTCAAGTTCGAGGCCATACTCTATATTTCTTTATTAGGATATTGTCCTAACAATAATCTATAGAGTTTTTGTTTTCAAATTTATTCTTTGACCCTTTCAGGAATGTGTTGATAGATCTATTTCGGGAATTTTCTAGGTTCCCATCATCAAAACACGTTTTGAAAGCGGTAACAATCCTATGACAAACATCAAACATTCATATAAACTAGTTTACTCACTACATGAGAACTAATATATACTATATGAGCTCAAAGTAAAAAAGATTATTACCATTGATCAAAAATAAATTGAAAACTTGTTTTTTGTGTGTATGTCTACCTTTGGTAAATATTCAATACACGTTTTTGTTTCTTTTCCTTTAATATGCACATTTGTTAATAACAAAATGTACAGGGGGAGTAGTAAACAAGACCATATTCTGTCTTTTATACAAGTTTAATATAATTTTTTATTAAAAATAAAAATTATGTTTTTTCGACCTTTAATTTTGCAATGAAAATGAAAATTATTCAAGTTCGAGGAATTTATTGTAAAGTATTTTAAGTGCTACTAAATTAATAATAAAAAAAAAAAAAAATAAAAAAAAAATCTCTATCTTATGATCAATTTTTTTTCTTTCAAAAATTAATATTTTAAGTTTCTTTTATCATCCTCCCAGCAAAAAATTTCCAAAAAGGTAAAAGGGTTTGTAATCAAGCATTTTGTGCAGAACGCATTCCTTACCTACTCGATTCTTTTAACAGGGCGTGAGACTAAAATAATTGATTCTTTAGAATTGATTATTTTTTTTTACCAAAGAACCATTTACTTTATATTTTTAAGAACTACATATATTTTTTACTAAAGAAATAGTTCCATTGTAAAACTAGGAAGTACCTTCACAAAAAAAAAAAAAATAAATAAATACTTCCCTAGAAAAAATAATAAGTACTTACATTTAAAAAAAGGAAGTAGTTCCATAAGTAAAATCAACTTGTACTCACACGTAATTCTCCTAGGTCACTCAAATAGAACGATCAAAACTCATACGGAAATAAATCCTAAAAGTGAAACATTGAATTGTTATGATAATATGAGCTATAAACCACGAAAATATAAATTTTTCAAAAAAAAAGAACAATTCAAAATTGAAAAACAAAAATATGACTCACGCACAATCACTCTCGAAAATTCAATTTTCTGCTCACGTGCGCTTCCCTAATTTATACCTTACCTCAGTTTAACAAAATTTAGGCAACATGCAATTTCTGATTTTAGTATTATTTTCCTGCAAATAAAAATTTGTTTGAAAAAATATATGAGATAAATTCTTTAAAATATTATAACTTCTTTTTTCAAAATTAGGAACTACTTACAATAACGTCCTTTTATTAAGAAAAATTATATGATTACTTTTTGAGTACAAAAGTTATACATATAAGTTAATAACATTGTTATTTTCTTTTAAGTAAATAATTACTTTGTTATTGAGTTCATGCTTTCTGGTTTAAATTTAAAGAATTGATTACAATACTACTTGCTTTTTTGACTCTATCGTTGGAATGTGTTTGATATTGCAGTTACTAAATTTGGCAATGAGATATGTAAGCAAGTGTGGGCATCATCTTCTTTTTGGAATGTGTAATTTTTTCCTGGGCTTATGTTCAATTTTAGATGAAGCTTAGTACTTACTTATTAAACGTCAAACTGTCGGTGACGACAACATCAATTTAGAAAAATAATATGTATCAGTTTTCTATCACTTATATGTATCGTTGCGTGCACCTAAAAAAAGCTTTATATAAATTTATTTTAATCCTCTAGCGATCTTCATAACCAATTTTGTTTTAGTTTTTTTTATGAGGCTGTTATGATCAGCTTTGTGTTTAAAAATATTATCTTATATTTTTAATGTATAATATTTGTTAGCATAGTGCAGTCAACTTTAGCTAAATTGAAATGAAATCATATAAGATCATCATACATAATTTTGGTTTTTATTTTGCCATTCAAGCATTTTTCGTTGACTTTTTGTATTAATTTTACATTAATCTGAAAATTTTTTGTCTTTTGTTTTATTGAGCTAAAGATCCTTTATTTTATAATTATAATTATTTATTTCCAATATTTCGTCTTCGCTTTGGAAGACTTCTTCAGGGAAAATTTTTTATAATTATTATATTTTTTTTTTTTTTAGGCTTTTTTATTTGGTTTATTGGATCTTTTCTTTGAGAAAAATAACAATAATTATTAAAATCTTAAACTGAACGTATATTGTGGCCCTGATGCCAGCGCATAAGTGACCAATGAGTGTTAACAGGTTTTGCGTTTCGCTACTGGTGAGCTATAGCCAATGTATCTACTCTATTTAGGCGACTATGTCCTCTAAATAGGAGTAGGGTATGTGCTAAGGGATTTGGGTGTGTTGACAATTTACGCACGTATTTGGAACAATATTTCTGTATTTCTTCACGGATGTATGGTATGCTAAGATCTTTGTGTATGTTTTCGTTGCGGATAAACCACGGGCTGCCAGTTATAAGGCGTAGTATTTTGGATTGCCTTCTTTGCAATTTTTCAACATTGGATACTGATGCAGTTCCCCATAGTTGTATTCCATAAGTCCAGATTGGCTTGAGGATGGCTTTGTATAATAGGACCTTAAATTCAAGATTGAGGGTGGAGTGAGAGTTTAGGAGCCAGAGCAACTGAGAAGTTTTAAGTTTTAGTTGTGTACATTTTGAGTCAATATGTTGAGACCAAGTGAGACGTCGGTCGAGGTGAATTCCCAGATATTTTATATGCGACTTCTCAGGGACATTGATATTGTTTATTGTTATATTAGGGCAGTTTTCCCTTCTTAAGGTAAATGTAACCTGGGCACATTTCGAAGGATTTACCATTATTTTCCATTTAGTAAGCCATTTTTTAACTTCATAAATGTGAGTTTGCAAGTTGTGAGAAGCAATATTAGGATTTTTATCTATGCAAAGGAATGCGGTGTCGTCTGCGAAGGTTGCAGTATGTGTAAGGGCACTTGTGGGCATATCTGCAGTGTATAGAATGTACATAAGGGGACCAAGAATACTGCCTTGGGGAACACCAGCCGAAATTTGTCTGGGGCTTGAGATTATGTCTTTGACCTTGACCACGAATGTTCTGTCGGTTAAGTAACTTTTTAGAAGTTTGTGTGTATTTTGGGGGTAACAGCGAAACTATTTTATATATTAACCCTTTGTGCCAGACTTTGTCAAAGGCTTGAGAAATATCAATAAATAATGAAGTGCAATATAGCTTTTCCTCAAATGTTCTTCTGATAAGAGTCACTATTCGATGAATTTGTTCTACCGTACTGTGGTCCTTTCGGAACCCAAATTGGTGAGCGGGGATGATTTGGTGATCGTTAAGGAATGGAGTTAGTGCATTTAGAAATAATTTTTCAAAAAGCTTTGATAAAATAGAGAGAAGACTTATTGGCCTGTATGAGCTTACTTGACTGGGATCTTTTCCTGGCTTTGGAATCATTATAATCTCGGATATTTTCCAAGAAGAAGGGTAAAAGCCTGTACGCAGGATTGCGTTAAATATATAAAGCATAAGTCTTAGGGCATTGCTAGGTAATTCATATAACATTTTTGCTGTAATTTTGTCTTGACCAGGAGATTTCTTTGTGTTTAGATTTCGAACAGCTGTTATTATGTTAGTAAATCGAAGTTTCATGGGGGAAACTACTTTCTCATTTATCTGTGGGACAATTATGTCGTAGTTGGTGTTGTTGGGTTTGAACACTTGTTCTAGGTGGTCCGCAAAGGCTTTAGATTTGTCATTTGGACTTCTGGCCCAACTGCCGTCAATAAGGCGAACTGGAGACTCGTAACTTATAGGACAGTTTAGGTTTTTAGTGGCTTTCCATAGGCTGTAGTTAGTTCTTTCTGTTGGATCAAGATTTTGTAGATATCTTTGGAGGGACGATACTTTGTTTTCCTGGAGAACTTTGCGGAGTGCTCTTTGACATTGGTTAAGTTGGAGTTTTAAAGCTGGAGATCTATGTTGCTGCCATAATCTTCTAAGGTTTTAATTATTATAAAAATTTTTAATTATTATAAAAAATTTTCCCTGAAGAATTCTTCCAAAGCGAAGACGAAATATTGGAAATAAATAATTATAATTATAAAATAAAGGATTTTTAGCTCAATAAAACAAAAGACAAAAATTTATTTAAAAAGATCGAAGAAAAATAAGAAAATTTAATCTGAAAATTTTAAAGAAAGTATTTTATAATATTTAAATTTGATAATTTTTTGTTAAAAACATACTAAAAATTTAAATTTTTTATCGAGAAAGCAAATGATAAAATTCATATAAAAAGGTCAACGAAAAATGCCCGAATGGCCAAATAAAAAGCAAAATTGTGTCTGATGATCTGGCATGGTGTTCTGTTTCAATTTAACTAAAGTTAACTACACTATGCTAACAAATATTATACATTAAAAATATAAGATAATATTTTTAAACACAAAATTGATCATAAGATCGTCGTAATTTTTCAAAATTGGTTATGAGGATAGGTAGATGATTAAAATAAATTTAATGTGAGGTGCTTATAAGTTTATATTAATATAATGGTCGTATTTAATGTTAAAAAAAAAGTTAATCATATTTGATATATTTGACAATATGACAATATGACGTTTAATAAGGAAGTATTAAGCTTCAACTAAAATTAAATCATGTGCAATATACTATCGCATATGGATGATGAAGGAAAAATAAAATGTCAATTTTTAAAAAGAAAATTGTTTATAAGAGACAGATATAATTAGAAAACAAAAATATTGCTGAAGGATCCAATATAGGACCAAAATACCTTTAATTAAAGGCTCATATCATGTAAATATCCCAGAGTTTTAATTGTTTTTAGGGGGAAAAAACTAAAAAAAAATTATTTGCTTTTTGGCATTTACAAACAAAATTAAGAGTATTCAAAACTAAAAATTCAAAAAATTTGTAACTTAAAATACAAAAAAAGAGTTTTTAAAATCGGTTAAGAATTGTCTGAAATGTTATTTGGTTTTGTAAAAGCTATCATGATCTAAATTTTTTCTTTTAATATAAGTTCAGATTCATTACAGAGAGCTTTCTATATGCGTGCGGTAAATTTTTCTTGGCTCAGATGACAATGCTATAGAAAGGCAAATTTCGATTTTAGTTCCCAGCTTTACCAAAATTATCATTGTTAATTACGAATAGTGAAAAAAGATGACCTTATGTAATAAATAGAATATAATTTTGTTGAATCGGGAAGATTTTTTAAGTTTGTGGACTTTTGAATAAATCTCCTTGTATAAAACAAATTACACACACTGAGAACAATTTTGATCTTTGCCAACTGACATTCGGTTACTTCGACTCAAGTTCCGTTATTATATCAGTCGGTTGCTACAGCTGAACGTTAGTTTTTCACAACAAAGTTCGGTTAATTCCATTGAATTTTAGTTACAACACCCAAATATTTAGAAATCTAATGTAAATACAAGGTGGCGCAAAAATAACCTTCCGATGTTTGTAATTAAAAAAAAAAAATGAAAAACTTTGATTCTTCTTGTGGATTATTTTTATTTGGTATTTTAATTTTTTTTTACACCAAGTCGAGAATATGATGTCATGTAAATGGCCGTCGCCACAGTTGATTGTCATTTGAGCCCTTTTTTGGCATTTTCCATCACTTTGGCCAAAACTTCCGGCGATAGGTCCTCACATTCTTGACGGATATTGTCTTTAAGAGCTGCAAGAGTCTGAGGCTTGTTGACATAAACCCGCGACTTCAAAAAGACCCACAAAAGAAGTCTGGAATGGTTAAATCAGGCGATCTTGCTGGCCAGTTGCAAATCGCCAAAACGGGAGATTAGGCGCCCGGGAAATGCATCCTTCAGCATATCGGTTGTGGCACGTGCAGTGTGTGCCGTTGCACCGTATTGTTGGAATCACATGTTTTCCAATCCCAATTCATCAAGTTGCGGCAAAAAGAACTCGTTGATCATTGCTCTGTAGCGCTCCCCATTCACAGTAACCGTTTGGCCCGCGACGGTCTTCGAAGAGAAAAAGGTCCGATGACTCCTCCAGCGAAAACAGCACACCATACAGTGACTTTGAGCGGTTGTAAAGGCACTTCGTGGGTTACACGCGGATTTTCAGTGCCCCAGAAGCGTAAATTTTGCTTATTTACGTACCCGCTAAGATGGAAAATGGGCCTCATCACTCATGATTATTTTTGATGAAAAAATCATCTTCCTCTTGGTGGTGATTAAGGATGGCTTGAGCGTATGTTACACGCGATTGGCGGTCAGCAGCTAACAGCTGATGCACCGTCTGGACTTTGTACGGAAACATCTTCAAATCTTGTACCAAAATTCGCTGTAAAGACCGTCGACTGATACCCATTTGACATCCTCGGCTACAGAAGCAATATTCTCTACAGAACGGCTACTCCGGGGTCTGCCACGCCTGGCAGTATCTCGTGTTGTGCCAGTCTCTTCGAGGCGAGCGGCTAAACGTCGCGGTGTTTCACCAGTAGGCGTTGGACGGCCAGGAAATCTGCGACGAAATTCACGTTGTGCCAAAGTCACCGACCGATTATTGGTCAAATAAATAGTCACCAATATTCCGCGTTCTGGAGCAGTGTAGCGTAACATTGTTTATTAACGTGTATTTCGCATGTGTTTACTACACAAATGTCAAAACAGAACTGACATTAGGGGCCAATCGCAAAATTTATAGCATTTTCTGATAGGAGGATTACTTTTGCGCCACCTTGTATCGTCATACTAACTGAATTATTAAGTTGTTACCATTAAAATGAAATTTTCAATTCGGTTGGCAATTTAATTCTCTGTGTGCATAGTTCTCCTTCCTAAAAAAACGTGAAATTTGGTGAACACATGTGGACGACTCTTGGCCTCAAAACTCCTGGCCTCCACTTCATGGAATTTTCTGGGTGCTCACAAAAATTATGATGAAGGGCGTCATTTTACATACATTGGCCAAATTTCAACACCCTAAGGCACTGGGAAGAACTTGCGACGTTGACGAAATGGCTAAAACTTTCCTATATTTATAATTTATAGTTTCTAAAAAAACTATATATAATGCAAGAGGTGAAAAAATAATAAGCATCATAAGATTTAAATGTTCTTCATATGCATAAAAAGGAATACAAGGACCGCCAAAGTAAAAACAAAAACTAGTACCAAAAAGATGAATAACTTTTGATATATCGAACCAATATAAATGGTTTATACATCAAATGAAATGTATTTTAAATAAAGGGTCCGCCATCTAACGTTATTTTTTTCAACTAGTGCTTATTTCGTGAATGGTAACACTTAGCTCATGTCTGATTTGACAGATAATTAGTTTTATCCTACCGCTGAACGAATATGGTTCGTATGTTCGTTATCTTGTGAAAAAGTGAACGAAACTGGCATCCTCATCGATAAAGCAAAGAGTGAAAAGCGAAAAACAGTGCGTACACCCGAGAATATTGCTGCTGTGGCAGAAAGTGTGCGTGAAGCGCCATCAACATCAATTCACCGTCGTTCTCAACAATTGAACATTTCGGAGACATCAGACGAATTTTGCATAAAGACCTTGGTATGACGCCATACAAAGTCCAATTGGTTCAGGCGATCAAAAAAAAAAATTATTTGGCGGACCCTTTATATTTCAAATGATATTTATCCTTATATAGTTATATTAGTTTTTTGTTTTTATATACATCGAGATTTTTTATTTTAATTGAAAACGAGCTTTCAACCTTCGTATATTTATACAAATAAAGCAAATCAAAACAAATTACATAATTCTTCCTATTAAAAAAAAAATTAAAAAATATATCTTAGCCACGTAAAGTAAATTTGGTAAACACATGTGGACGACTCACCTAAATTTAACAAAAATAAAAAATAATTACCCAGACACAACATTTCAGATTATGATAGATTTTTGTCAAAGAGTTGTAGCGTTGGAGTCTTAGGGTATATAAAGTGTCATTCCGGAGCACAAATTGTGTTGCATGATTTCTTGATAATTTGAAAACAATTCTTTATTATTTATATGAATAAAATCATAAAAACACTTTTAGCGCTGAGTTTTCCAAAATTTTGTTGTTTTTTTTTATTGAAAGACATCGATTATCGATTTCTTTTTTAAATAAATTGCATATATTTGTTTTTAAAAGAACGCTGCCAAACAAAATCGTACTTAAAATGAATGAAATGAAGTTGTATTTCAAATTTATTTTCATCGGGATAAACATTAATTGCATTTATAGTAATTAAATGTGCTAAAGTCCCAAAACTTATTTGACAAATTGTGAAAAACAATCTGCTGTAGGCGTGTCCCTATCCGGATTTCATTCCTGCCCAAGGAAATCTTCAGGGGACTTTGTTATTAGAATTTCTAGAGATATTTGTTATGTTAATTCACAAACTCAATGAGAATTTCTTGTCCACGTCTAGGAGCGAGATTCAAAATTTTTTAAAATATCAAAGAGAAAACAAAAACAACAACAAAATATTATCACAATTGGCTTTGTCATCTTCCAAATACTACTCTGTTTTTTTGACAGACCTAGCAATGTAGTGACGTTTATTCAAGTAAATCAACAATAGAAAATCATATGTTTTCTATTAGAGTCAGTTACATTTAAATTTGCACAAGCAAACAATGAATAATTTTTAGTAATTGAATCGAAAATGGTTTGGTTGGTATCAATTAATACTATTGTTTTTTTTTTTTTTTTTTGTGGAAGCAACAACTTTTAATTGCTGCAAATATTTTGCAAAAAAATTCACAACTTTATGGGTGCGCTTATACTTATTTCGTCCACTGTATGTACTTGCAACAGTTAACCAATTTTTTGTTTCTGTATTCTACGTGTTAACTGGAAATAATTTAATATTACTAAAGAGTTAAACAAACCTATTAAAATAATTTAAAGTAATTTGTTAAACAATTTATTTAAACTCATTTAAGTTAAGTACAAAATCCAAGAAGAATTATTTTATGACTCAAATTCCTTAATTTTCCATTGAATTAAATTTTAAAACGAAACAACAAAAGTTTCATATAAATTCTGTTAAGCAGTTAATTATTATGCGTACAGGAGGTGTGGGCTCAAATAAAAATTTTATTGTGTGTCTGATGGGGATTGTGTTAAACATGTTTAACTTTTCCCAACAGAGTTATATGGGGTACAAGTGGCATAAAAAAATATAAAAAAAGAAATACAAAACTTTTTGAGTACGTTTATTATAGTCTTGGAACATATTTAGTTTTTGTGATTTTTTTATTGAACTTTATCACAGTTATTTTTATGATTTCAACATATTTTTTCTTTTATGGCTAAATTGAAACTTTCAATGGCCAATTTAAATAAAAATAAAAATGTTTAAATAAATATGTTAAAAAAGAATTTGTTAACAACCACTTTTGGATACTTTTGTTGTCCTAAAGAAGTGACTTTTTTTTTTTAATTATGTGCATATTTAGGTTTCCTTAAACTGAACATCGAAATATTATTTTTTTTTTTATGGTGTAGTTTTTTGAAATATTTCTTATTTTTGAGTAATTTTAATATTTTGATTATATCCTGATTTAGAATGAAACTAATTTGGTCAGTAAAATTGCAAAATAATTACAATTTAATGCACAAAATTTCTTTTGAATATTATACAGTGGCTTGCACCTTTGGGTGACCCCTTTTGACCACTTCGTGGAATTTTCTGGGTGCTCACAAAAATGAAGGGTGTAATTTTACATACATTGCCCAAATTTCAACACCCTAAGGCAATGGAAAGAACTTGCGACGCGATCAAATAAGTTGAAGAAATGGCTAAAAATTCCAATATTTATAATTTTTATGTTTTGAAAAAAACTATATATAATGCAAGAGTTGAAAAATAATAAGCCTCATAAGATCAAATTGTCCTTAATATGCATAAAAAGGACTGAAAGAACCGCCAAAGTAAAAAAAGAACTAGTAGCAAAAAGATGAATAACTTTGATATATCTAACCAATAAAAATGGTTTATACATCAAATGAAATGTATTTTAAATATCTTTCAAATGCTATACATCATGATATGGTTCTAAAGGGTGGTTAAATTGTAAGGGCCGATGTTGAATGTGAACCACACCTAAACGCCAAGTTTTTTTCCGAATTTTATTTGACATTTCTCTATTTCAGACTTACTCAATTTGAACCATGGAGAGATACACAATCCAACAACGTGTTAAAGTTATCCAGACTTATTATGAAAATGGGCGTTCAAATCAAAATGCATATCGTGCACTTCGTGATTTTTTTGGTCAATTTGATCGTCCAAATGTGCATACAATCGCAAAAATCTTGGAAAAATTCGAGCAAACCGGGTCTGTAGAAGATGTGAGAACACCAGTGCATGCTCGTACAGCTCGTACTGCAGAAAATATTGCTGCTGTTCGCGATAGTGTGGCTGAAGAGCCGTCCACCTCAACTCGTTGTCGTGCCCAACAATTGCACCTCTCACGCTCGTCGTTGATGAACATTATGCATAAAGACTTGCATTTACACGCTTACAAGGTGCAATTGGCTCAAGAACTAAAGCCTCTTGACCATTCCAAACGTCGTGAATGGGCAGAATGGTGACAAGAAATGGCAACAGTGGATGATCAATTTTCGAAGAAAATCATCTTCAGTGATGAGGCACTTTTCACCTCAGTGGATTCATCAATAAACAGAATTGCCGCATTTTGGGCGAATGAGAAATCCAAGATTGATTGTCGAAAAACCAATGCACCCACAAAGAGTGACTGTTTGGTGCGGTGTATGGGCTGGCGGCATCATCGGGCCGTATTTTTTCCAAAATGAGGCCGGTCAGGCAGTTACTGTGAATGGTGTTCGCTATCGTGAGATGATAACGAACTTTTTATGGCCCGAATTGGAAGATATGGATGTGGACGATATGTGGTTTCAGCAGGACGGTGCCACTTGCCACACAGCTAACGAAACAATGGCTCTTTTGCGCAACAAATTCAATGGCCGTGTTATCTCACGTAATGGCGATGTCAATTGGCCGCCAAGATCATGTGATTTGACACCGTTGGACTTTTTTCTTTGGGGTTATTTGAAGAAAAGGTGTACGTTGATAAGCCAGCAACAATTCAAGAGCTAAAGGATGAATAATTCGGCACAATTAACGGCATAGAACCTCCATTATGCCTCAGCGTCATCGAAAATTGGACCATCGGATGGAGGGTGCCGCCGGTGGTCGCGGCGCCCATTTGGCCGATATTTTGTTCCATACATAATTGAGTAATACCATATATCATAATAAAATAAAATTACAATAATTTCCTAAATAGTTTGTGTTTTATTCAAATCAACATCGGCCCTTGAAATTTAACCACCCTTTATTAGTTTTTTTGTTTTTATATACATCAAGATTATTTTTATTTTTGTTTTTTAATTTACAACGAACTTTCAACCTCCGTATATTTATGGAAATAAAGCAAATCAAATATATTAGCTACATTTATACTGGTATTTCGATTTGGCTAACAATCACATCAGAACCCCGAAGTTTTAGAAAAGCTAAAGCCTCCAGATTAGGACATTTTTGGTCTGAAAAGTTTAGTAATGTCATAAAGCTTGTTACGAAGAAGTCCTAGCCACGTGTGTTATTACCAAGAAGACAAGAATGGAGCAACATTAATAATTAATAGGTCTTTTGTTAAAGCTCTGTCTGTTCTGGAGGCTCAAGATTTTCTAAAGCTTCCTGAAATATTTAGCCTGATCGAAATACTAGTATAAAACCTTGCTAATATGTTTGATTTCGTTTATTTTTGTAAATATACTGAGGTTGAAAGCTAGTTATAAAATTGAAAATAAGTTAAATACGCAGGATTTTTTAATTTGGGTGTAGAACAAATTTAGAAAAATGCTCAATAAAAAAATACGGTGCATAAAAAATGCAATTATTTTAGTCCGCAGCTTAAGGGGAGTATACTATTCCAGTGCATTTTAATAACAATGATACGATATATATATATGTGAGAAATTACGATTGTTAAAAATTACAACACTTTAGCATATTTTTATTTTCAAAAAAACGAAAATCGCACATTTTTGAATTACGAGAAAATAAAAACACCAATCTTTAAGTAGATCTGTAGAGAGGGGAAGCGTACAAAGTGTAATTTAAATCGAAAGACCCAAGTTAAGATATGGCCAATCTATCATAAAACGGCCGATGTATTTTTTCAAAATTTTTCATTCTTAATTTTGTCGGAAAAATAGTTTTTTCCGCATAACTTCGACCAATAGATCTTAACTTCTGAGCAGATTCAAAACAAATATGGAAAAGTAATGCTCTCCATTAAATGATATTTCTTTTGCAATTTGGCCGACCAAATTGGCTTGATCATAAATCATGATATAGTCAAAATTGTCAAATTGCTCAAAATGAAAAAAA
>CM037851.1:79833556-79956451 GCA_021234595.1 Delia radicum
ATTCAAAACTAAAAATTCAAAAAATTTGTAAACTTAAAATACAAAAAAAAAGAATTTTTAAAATCGGTTAAGAATTGTCTGAAATGTTATTTGGTTTTGTAAAAAACTGTGACACTATACACACCTTAAGGCTCCAACGCAACATTTTGTTGACGGAAAGCTATCATAATCTAAAATGCTTCATCTGGGTATTAAATTTTTTTTTTTTAATTTAGTTCAGATTCATTACAGAGAGCTTTCTATATGCGTGCGGTAAAATTTTTCTTTGCTCAGATAACAATGATTTAGAAGGCAAATTTTCGATTTTAGTTCCCAGCTTTACCAAAATTATCATTGTTAATTACGATAGTGAAAAAGATGACCTTATGTAATAAATAGAATATAATTTTGTTGAATCGGGTAGATTTTTTAAGTTTGTGGACTTTTGAATACAGCTCCTTGTATAAAACAAATTACACACACTGAGAACAATTTTGATCTTTGCCAACTGACATTCGGTTTACTTCGACTCAAGTTCCGTTATTATATCAGTCGGTTGCTACAGCTGAACGTTAGTTTTCTCAACAAAGTTCGGTTAATTCAATTGAATTTTAGTTACGACACGCCAAAATATTTAGAAATCTAATGTAAATACAAGGTGGCGCAAAAATAACCTTCCAATGTTTTTTGGCTGTAATTAAAAAAAAAAATGAAAAACTTTGATTCTTCTTGTGGATTATTTTTATTTGGTATTTTAATTTTTTTTACACCAAGTCGAGAATATGATGTCATGTAAATGGCCGTCGCCACAGTTGATTGTCATTTGAGCCCTTTTTATGGCATTTTCCATCACTTTGGCCAAAACTTCCGGCGATAGGTCCTCACATTCTGACGGATATTGTCTTTAAGAGTTGCAAGAGTCTGAGGCTTGTTTGACATAAACCCGCGACTTCAAAAAGCCCCACAAAAAGAAGTCTGGAGTGGTCAAATCAGGCGATCTTGCTGGCCAGTGCAAATCGCTAAAACGGGAGATTAGGCGCCCGGGAAATGCATCCTTCAGCATATCGGTTGTGGCACGTGCAGTGTGTGCCGTTGCACCGTCCTGTTGGAACCACATGTTTTCCAATCCCAATTCATCAAGTTGCGGCAAAAAGAACTCGTTGATCATTGCTCTGTAGCGCTCACCATTCACAGTAACCGTTTGGCCCGCGACGTCTTCGAAGAAAAAAGGTCCTATGACTCCTCCAGCGAAAACAGCACACCATACAGTGACTTTGAGCGGGTGTGTAATGGCTCTTCGTGGGTTACACGCGGATTTTCAGTGCCCCAGAAGCGTAAATTTTGATTATTTACTTACCCGCTAAGATGGAAATGGGCCTCATCACTCATGATTATTTTTGATGAAAAAATCATCTTCCTCTTGGTGGTGATTAAGGATGGCTTGAGCGTATGTTACACGCGATTGGCGGTCAGCAGCTAACAGCTGATGCACCGTCTGGACTTTGTACGGAAAACATCTTCAAATCTTGTACCAAAATTCGCTGTAAAGACCGTCGACTGATACACATTTGACATCCTCGGCTACAGAAGCAATATGCTCTGCAGAACGGCTACTCCGGGGTCTGCCACGCCTGGCAGCATCTCGTGTTGTGCAATACTAACTGAATTATTAAGTTGTTACCATTAAAATGAAATTTTCAATTCGGTTGGCAATTTAATTCTCTGTGTGCATAGTTCTCCTTCCTAAAAAACGTGAAATTTGGTGAACATATGTGGACGACTCTTGGCCTCAAAACTCCTGGCCTCCACTTCATGGAATTTTCTGGGTGCTCACAAAAATTATGATGAAGGGCGTCACTTTACATACATTGGCCAAATTTCAACACCCTAAGGCACTGGGAAGAACTTGCGACGGTGACGAAATGGCTAAAACTTTCCTATATTTATAATTTATAGTTTCTAAAAAAACTATATATAATGCAAGAGGTGAAAAAATAATAAGCATCATAAGATCCAAATGTTCTTTCATATGCATAAAAGGAATACAAGGACCGCCAAAGTAAAAAAAAAAACTAGTACCAAAAGATGAATAACTTTTGATATATCGAACCAATATAAATGGTTTATACATCAAATGAAATGTATTTTAAATAAAGGGTCCGCCATCTAACGTTATTTTTTTCAACTAGTGCTTATTTCGTGAATGGTAACACTTAGCTCATGTCTGATTTGACAGATAATTAGTTTTATCCTTCCGCTGAACGAATATGGTTCGTATGTTCGTTATCTTGTGAAAAAAGTTAACGAAACTGGCATCCTCATCGATAAACCAAAGCGTGAAAAGCCAAAAACAGTGCGTACACCCGAGAATATTGCTGCTGTGGCAGAAAGTGTGCGTGAAGCGCCATCAACATCAATTCACCGTCGTTCTCAACAATTGAACATTTCGGAGACATCATTAAGACGAGTTTGCATAAAGACCTTGGTATGACGCCATACAAAGTCCAATTGGTTCAGGCGATCAAAAAAAAAAGTTATTTGGCGGACCCTTCATATTTCAAATGATATTTATCCTTATATAGTCATATTAGTTTTTTGTTTTTATATACATCGAGATTTTTTATTTTAATTTAAAACGAGCTTTCAACCTCCGTATATTTATACAAATAAAGCAAATCTAAACAAATTACATAACTCTTCCTCCTAAAAAAAAATGAAAAATATATCTTAGCCTCGTAAAGTAAAATTTGGTAAACACATGTGGACGACTCACCTAAATTTAACAAAAATAAAAAATAATTACCCAGACACAACATTTCAGATTATGATAGATTTTCGTCAAAGAGTTGTAGCGTTGGAGTCTTAGGGTATATAAAGTGTCATTCCGGAGCACAAATTGTGTTGCATGATTTCTTGATAATTTGAAAACAATTCTTTATTATTTATATGGATCAAATCATAAAAACACTTTTAGCGCTGAGTTTTCCAAAATTTTGTTGTTTTTTTTTTTATTGAAAGACATCGATTATCGATTTCTTTTTTAAATAAATTGCATATATTTGTTTATAAAAGAACGCTGCCAAACAAAATCGTACTTAAAATGCATGAAATGAAGTTGTAAAATACACGAGTGAGGAAAAAGTAAAAAAAAAATATTTATTTTATTTTATTAATTGATAATCATATTATAACAAATTATAAACTATTACCCTAACCGGGCACTAGCTACTATGGCCTTCGGCGCGTTGTAGCGAAAACAGACCAGTGCCTCTGGTGGGAATAGAACCCACGACCCCCGCACTGATAAGCCAGCACGCAACCAACAAGCCTAACGGCGCGCACAAAAATAAAAAAAATGAGTTTAAGACGACGTAACATATATTTATTTCGTTGGCAAACAATGAACAATTTTTATTAAATAAATCGAAATTGGTTTGGTGGGTATCAATTAATACTATTGTTATTTTTTTGTGAAAGCAACAACTTTTAATTTCTGCAAATATTTTGCAAAAATTCACAACTTTATGGGTGCACTTTTACTTATTTCGTCCACTGTATGTACTTCCAACAGTTAACCAATTTTTTTCCGTATTCTACGTGTTAACTAGAAATAATTAAATATTACCAAAGAGTTAAACAAATCTATTAAAATAATTTAAAGTAATTTATTAAACAGTTTATTTAAACTCATTTAAGTTAAGTACAAAATCCAAGAAGAATTAAAACGAAACAACAAAAGTTTCATATAAATTCTGTTAAGCATTTAATTATTATGCCTGCAGGAGGTGTGGGCTCAAATAAAAATTTTATTGTGTGTCTGATGGGGATTGTGTTAAACATGTTTAACTTTTTCCAACAGAGTTATATGGGGTACAAGTGGCATAAAAAAAATATAAAAAAAGAAATACAAAACTTTTTGAGTACGTTTATTATAGTCTTGGAACATATTTAGTTTTAGTGATTTTTTTATTGAACTTTATCACAGTTATTTTTATGATTTCAACATATTTTTTCTTTTATGGCTAAATAGAAACTTTCAATGGCCAATTTAAATAAAAATAAAAATGTTTAAATAAATATGTTAAAAAAGAATTTGTTAACAACCACTTTTGGATACTTTTGTTGTCTTAAAGAAGTGACTTTTTTTTAATTATGTGCATATTTAGGTTTCCTTAAACTGAACATCGAAATATTATTTTTTTTTTATGGTGCAGTTTGTAAAATATTTCTTATTTTTGAGTAATTTTAATATTTTGATTATATCCTAATTTAGAATGAAACTAATTTGGTCAGTAAAATTTGAAAAATAATTACAATTTAATGCACAAAATTTCTTTTGAATATTATACAGTGGCTTGCACCTTTGGGTGACCCCTTTTGACCACTTCGTGGAATTTTCTGGGTGCTCACAAAAATGAAGGGTGTAATTTTACATACATTGCCCAAATTTCAACACCCTAAGGCAATGGAAAGAACTTGCGACGCGATCAAATAAGTTGAAGAAATGGCTAAAAATTCCAATATTTATAATTTTTATCTTTTGAAAAAATTATATATAATGCAAGAGTTGAAAAAATAATAAGCCTCATAAGATCAAATTGTCCTTAATATGCATAAAAAGGGACTGAAAGGACCGCCAAAGTAAAAAAAAGAACTAGTAGCAAAAGATGAATAACTTTGATATATCTAACCAATAAAAATGGTTTATACATCAAATGAAATGTATTTTAAATATCTTTCAAATGCTATACATCATGATATGGTTCTATTAGTTTTTTGTTTTTATATACATCAAGATTATTTTTATTTTTGTTGTTAATTTACCACGAACTTTCAACCTCCGTATATTTATGGAAATAAAGCAAATCAAATATATTAGCTACATTTATACTGGTATTTCGATTTGGCTAACAATCACATCAGAACCCGAAGTTTTAGAAAAGCTAAAGCCTCCAGATTAGGACATTTTTGGTCTGAAAAGTTTAGTAATGTCATAGTGCTTGTTAGGAAAAAGTCCTAGCCACGTGTTTTATTACCAGGAAGACAAGAATGGAGCAACATTAATGAATAATAGGTTCTCTGTTAAAGTTCTGTCTGTTCTGCAGGCTCTAGATTTTCTAAAACTTTCTGAAATCTTTAGCCTAATCGAAATACTAGTATCAACCTTGCTAATATGTTTGATTTGCTTTATTTTTGTTAATATACGGAGGTTGGAAGCTCGTTATAAATTGAAAATAAGTTAATGTGCAAAGTTTTAGTAAACATTCCATTTTTTTCAAATATGCAGGATTTTTTTAATTCGATTGCAGACAAATTTAAGAAAAATGCATCATAAAAAATACGGTGCATAAAAAATGCAATTATTTTAGTCCCCAGCTTAAGGGGAGTGTACCATTCCAGTGCATTTTAAATAACAATGATCCGATATATATATATATATATGAAAGAAATTACGATTGTTGAAACTTACACACTTTTGCATATTTTTATTTTTCAAAAAAAGAAAATCGCACATTTTCGAATTACGAGAAAATAAAAACACCAATCTTTCAGTAGGTCTGTAGAGGGGAAGCGTACAAAGTGTAATTTAAATCGAAAGACCCAAATTAAGATATGGCCAATCTATCATAAAAAGGCCGATGTATTTTTTCAAAATTTTTCATTCTTAATTTTTGTCGGAAAAAGAGTTTTTTCCGCATAACTTCGACCAATAGATCCTTAACTTCTGAGCAGATTCAAAACAAATATGGAAAAGTAATGCTCTCCATTAAATGATATTTCTTTTGCAATTTGGCCGACCAAATTGGCTTGATCATAAATCATGATATAGTCAAAATTGTCAAATTGCTCAAAAATGAAAAAAATAAAATATTTCAAAAAAAAAAAGATTTTAATGTAATTTTCGATTTTAAAGATTCTACTCTGAAATTTTCTGGACCATTTTGTATTAGAATTGTAAAAAAAATAAAAGGAAGTTTTTTTTTAAAAAAAATATTAAAATTTTTTCATAAAAAAAATAGTTTTAAAAATTTTCGAATTTGTTTTATTACATTTCTAAAATCAAAAATATTCACATTCCTAGCCAAAAAGAAGTTTTGGAATATCTTTACATTCCAAAAAAAAATTACTGGACTTTTAGAATACATTCTATTTGTATAAAAAAAATTAAAAAGTATTGTTTTCAAAAAATTATTTTGAATTTTTGAAAAAAAAATTTTTGTTAATTTTTCAAGCCCAAAATTTGTACTATTTCAATGCAAAAATAACTTTTTTAGTGTTTTTTAAAAATAAAAATATCGATCATCAAATATGCAACTACTGCCAAACATACCCACCAACTTTTACCGAAATTGGAGACTATCGAAAAAGTGTTCGTTTAAATAAAATGGAAATAGTCCCGTGGGGTATTTCGCTCGTTCTTGTAAAAAAATCCCACACTTTGAGTCCCGGATACAACGTTAAATTTATCAAATTTTAAAAAACTTATTAAAAACAGCACGTATACATATAATAGGAATGTGTTATATATTTGTTCACAGTTTTTTTTTACTTTTTTCACCAAATTTGAACTTTGAATTGTAATTAAAACAAAGAAAAATTTTTAAAATTAACATGAAATTTACATTATTCGAAAGATAATCTTTTGGCATTAGAATTTAAATTTGACATCTGCACTCATAATAATCAATGCTAAAATTACGAAAAAAGTGTCAAAACAACAAAACCTTTTGTAAAATGAGAAAATTTTCGTTTATTTTACAACATTTTTGGTTATTTTGGCATTTATTTGTATTTTCACGCATGGATAATTATCAGTGTGCCATATGACCGCCACGGCTGACTTGGACGTAGTCTAATCTGGAGGTCCAATTTTCCATGACTTTTTCAACAATTATGGCCGTATATTGGCAATAACGCGGCGAAAGTTGTTCTCCTATTGGTCAATCGTTTCGGCTTAATGGCGTAGACTAGCGACTTCACATTTACCCAAATAAAATATTCCAACAAAGTTAAATTGCACGATCTTGAAGGCCAATTCACGGGTCCGAAACGTGAAACTATGCAGTTAATAAACTTTTCCCTCAATATATCAATTGTGGCACGAGCTGTGTGACATGTTGCGTCGTCTTGTTGAAACCACAGCTACTGCACATCATGGTTGTTCAAGTGATAAACCAAAAGTCAGTAATCATGGCTCTATAGCGGTCACCATTGACTGTAACGTTCTGACCAGCATTGAATACCAGAAGTACGAACCAATGATTCCACCAGCCCTACGTACCAGTACGACGTCTTTGTAGATGCATATTATCATTTAGAGTAAACGTGGTGCGAAAACGTTTCATAGGTAATCGAACGAAGTGCGCGATACGTATTTCGAACAGAACCATGATTTTCAAAATAAATTTGCACAATTTGAAAGCGTTGTTCAGGCATCATTCTATTCATGTTGAAATGCCAAACCAAACCAAACTAAACATAAATCACTTGACAGCTGACTAAATGGCCGCCAGTTAAAAAAGTGTTGCCAACTTAAAGTTCTATACCTGTATAAAAAACACCATTTACATTGATAGAATATAACCATGACTTCTTTGTTTCACGTGTGTGAAGATAAATATGAATTTAACTAGCAAAGACACAAACCATTTCTTTCGAAGTTCTGTTAGACGGTTAATACAACTTTGTTTTGAAAAGGGTATTTAACATTTTCATCATTTTGGGAGATTGTGTTGGCGGGCTTACTTAAAGCGGGCACACAAGAAGATGATAAAGCTGTATACATTAATTATATAACAACATAATTTTGAAATTTAATTTAATTGTGTAAAAAAAATTTATTAAAAAATAGGAAAATTTTTATTCAAAAAAAAGAAAAATTGTTTACGCCACTACGTGACAATGGGAAAAGGTTCCCGAATGAAGTTAATACTGAGGGTAATATGAGACCCATTATACCTAGATATGCTACAAAAATGCTCCTTGTAAATTTAGAAACATGGAAAAAAATTGCTATAAAATAACTCATTTCTCTGTTAAATTTACTGAGAAAAGTAGGGGTCTCTGTGGTAAAACGTACAGGAGTTGTGGGATAAAAGTCAAGTAATAGCTTGCAAGAAGGACACACTTACCTTACCCATATTCACCTTTTACCTGGTCAATTTAAAAACTACACAAATTAAAAAAAAATTTAATTTTATGTAAAATTTTTCGATAAATCTATTGGTCACTTCGGATATCTGGAAAGGAGTTCCGGTTTAGTTTCATACATTACACTGGAGACATGAAATGCAACTGTGGTGACAAAAAGTTATTGGTCCTTATACAAAAATCTGCAAAATTGCCATATAAATGTGATTTGTTTAGTTATTTTCGTTGAGAAGTAGTGGTTACTATTGGGCACTATGCAAAACTGGACAGGAGTACTGGATTCAAAGTTACACCATACCTTACACGCGAGACGTACTTCTTACCTGTGACGTTTAAATGTTCCTGGTCAATTTAAAAATATTAGCAGCATTGCCATAAAACATCTGATTTTTAATGTTAGTTTTCTGAAAAATGTTTTGATCACTCTGGAAAAGTGGACAAGCGTTCCGGTACGAAAATTATATAATGTCTTCCCGAAAAGTTTCACTATGTAGCCATATCATCTACATTATCCTGGTCAATTTAGAAACCTGTTCTATTTAATTTTAAATAAAGTTAGATATCTTACATTTGTAAATTGGTTGAAGCTATTGTTCACTATGGAAATCTGGACAGGAGTTCTGGATTTCAAAGTCACATCATAAGTTACATTGAAGGCGCACTTTCAGTGATGTTTACATTTTCCTGGACAATTTAGAAATATTAGCAAAATTTGTCTGGTTATTTTTCTGAAAAATGGTATTGTTACTGTTTAAAAGTGGACATGGGTTCCGGGACGAAAGTCATTTGATGACTTCCACAAGGGTTAGACTATGTAGCCAGACCATCGACATTATCATAGGCAATTTAGAAAGCAGTCATTTTTAATTAAAACTTAAATTAGATTTCATATCAAAAAATTGGGTGAAGCTATTGGTCTCTATGGAAATCTGGACAGGAATTCCGAGTTCAAATTTACACCATCAGTTACAGGGGAGACGCACTTCTCACCTGTGATGTCTAACAGTCGCTGGCCAGTATTGCCATAAAACATTTGATTTTTCTGCTTATTTATTTTTAAATAAATTCAGGTTTTAAATCAAAAAATTAGTTGGAAGCTATTGGTCCCTATGGAATTCTGGACAGGAGTTATTGATTCAAAGTTACACCATAAGTTGCACGGGAGACACAATTCCCACCAGTGATGTTTTAATGTTCCTTATCAAATTATAAATAATATCAAAATTGCCCTAAAACATCTGGCTTTTCTGGTTATTTTTCTGAAAAATTTTATAGTCACTCGGCTAAAATAATGAGATTTATAATGACAATTGTAAGTAATTGCCATTACCAAATATGTATGCACTTACATAACCACTTATGTGGTAATGCTTTCCTGCACTATTTTGGTATTTTGGACAACGTGTCTCTTTAGAGAATCCTATTTTTTTCTGCAGTTCAAATTCGTTCATTTAGGATTAAGTTACAGATTTTTGTACATATTATTTACAGAGTGCTAAAGGGTCCGCCAAATAACTTTTTTTTTTTTGAAAATGCTATTAAAAAAAACTACTGAATATTTTCTCAAATTTCTTTTTTTATTTGAAAGTACAATCCTTCCGGTTAATAATGGAAAATAATTTCATTCAAATGGCTGCCTCGGCTGGCCATGCAGTAGCCTAAACGAATGATGTCTCCGAAATGTTCAATTCTTGAGAACGACGGTGAATTGATGTTGATGGCGCTTCACGCACACTAGCTGCCACAGCAGCAATATTCTCGGGTGTACGCACTGTTTTTGGCTTTCCACGCTTTGGTTTATCGATGAGGATGCCAGTTTCTTTCACTTTTTTCACAAGATAACGAACATACGGAGCTGATGGTGCTTCTCTTCTTTCAAAATCCGTACGCAATTTTCGCACACATTCTGCAACATTACCATGATTTTCAAAGTAATGTCGCAATATTTCCCAGCGTTGTTCAAGCGTATACATAACCATATTCGTTTAGCGGAAGGATAAAACTAATTATCTGTCAAATCAGACATGAGCTAAGTGTTACCATTCACGAAATAAGCACTAGTTGAAAAAATAAAACGTTAGATGGCGGACCCTTAACAATTAAATTCAAATATTTTCTTTAAATATATAATAAACATTATATCCAATTTATTTATAATTGCGATTAAAAATGTTTACAAGTTTAAACTAAAAGCACACATACGTGTACTTTATAAAATAAATAATTTAATTAAAATAATTTGATAAATATGAAGATATTACATTTTGTTTTATCTATACATAAATTTAATAATTTATTAATTTCAATTTATGGGCCTTCATTTCTCCGGCGATACATTTATTGATTTGATAGGCTGCTTCACATCTGTCGTTGGTCCTGACAAGATCATTACAGTTATTGGCAGTTGCAACAATAACAGAGACAATCAATGGATTATTTTCGGATACCATACTAGCAATACGGGCAATATTTTTTGTCGACAATTTATTGTTGTTTTCCATCTGTTGGAAATGGAATAGAATTTCAATTTGAAAAAAATAAAACATTTTTTAAATTCGTATTTTGTAAATACCCAGGTGGCCGTGTATTAACATATATGATTTTATATGGTCTCGTATATGATCATAAATGGCTATAGTTAACCATTTATGTACATACATAGTTTAATATACCACCATATATGACCATATGTTTGTTCATATATGATCATATATGTTTATATCCGATATTTGAAGTTATGTTAGCATATAGGAATCATATATAATTATATATAATCATATATAATCATATATGCACATATATGATCATAATTTCAGATTCGTCTTGTATATAATGATATGATCATATTTGGCATATACTGAGCTAAATATAACCATATATGATTAGCCATACCCATATTTGATCTTATACTGTGTCCATATATGTTTATATACGACCCCATTTTGCCTAGGAATACATATTTTTTGGCTGAAAAAAATTTCTTAATCGCGGATTTATATTCGAGAAGTATAACTTTCCTCCTGACAAATGCTATACTTCCGTTATAAAAAAATTATTATTTCTTGAATAGTTAATTTCGTCCAAGCAATATGATCGTAAAATATTCTTCGTTCTTTGGATCTTATTCAACTTACCAATTTAGTTTTGGTTAAAACGCAAGCCATTAAACATTTTTCTTTTTTCGTAGGATTTTCCGCATATAATAAAGATTTACCAGAAACACTTTTGGGATTCATTTTTAATTCTCTGACACATTGATCTTTGGCTTTATTCAAAGTATCTTGGAAATCTTGTATACCTTTAGGTAATTGACGTTTAGAACGTTTGTAATTATCGTGTATACTATTTCCCAAAGGACTAGCTAAAGGTTTACTCAGGCTTTTATCAGCGTCTAAAGAGTTGCCATAGAAACTTTTTAGCTAAAAAAAAACATTTTAATAAAATTATGTAAAAAAATATTTTTTTTTTTATATTTATAACAAAAAACTTACACTTTTGCCATTAGTCAAATTGAAATAAAAGAAAATAATGAATACTAAAGTTGTAGTTGAGTACTTCATGTTTCACTTGTTAGTTTGTTTTTTTGAAATCGCTAAACTGATATCTTTGTCTTTAAAAGTCATTGCTTTTATACTCATAATTCTTTATAAAATTATGCTGACTTAGCATTTCGAACTTCTTTAAAGAAAATGTGTATTTTGCTCTTTTACGGCAGTAGTTAAGGTCAATGTCAAATTAACAAAAATGACCATGAATACTTTTATTAAAGATTTCTTAAGTCATGTAGTAATTATGAAGCATTTTTTAAAAGAAAATAGACGATTTTTATTGATTTTTTTATTATTTAAATATAAATGTAATATCTCTTAAACCACATCCACACGAGATAAAAATCTGGTAGAGTTTCAGCTAAATCTATAATATTATCGAAACAAATGTATATCACAAAAGTACCATCTATATTTATTAAAAGTCTGATTTAAAAAAAAAAATATTATTTTACACAATAAATAGTTTTATAAGCACAAAAAATTGATTAAAGAACCAGAAATGGTCAATAATTGTGTATAAAGTTTTAAAATATGTACAAATTGATGACATTTATTGTAACAGAAATCTCTCTACAATCTTCAGATTATATAATACCTACACAGAGCTGCACTTTTGTAGTCTCGAGAGCTATGTTTTTAAGGTGGCTATAAAATATATATATAGATATCTATATATATGTATATATACTCAAAAAAATAGTTTGTAAAATCAGCAAAAAATGTTACTAAGTCAGAAAAATTTTAGTTAGGAGGGTGCATACAAAAATTGCTAGTGTCAGCAAAATATTTTGCTGAAAACTAAAATCCGCTTTAAATTAAAATATTTGTTGATTCAATTAAAAGTTAAATTGAATTCGGTCCAATTAAAGAAATTGTAGTATCAATTAAAATAATTTTTCACTATTTAATTGATTTTAATTTTAATTAAAGTTTTAATTGTAATGTAAATGTAATTGAACATTATTTTTAATTTCAAACCAATTTTTAGTAGATGCTATTAAAACTTTAATTAAAATTTGCCAAAAATCATCAAAATTTAGGGGGAAAAATCGCTAAAATTACAAAAAAAAAAAATTTAGAAAAATAATATGTATGAGTTTTCTATCACTTATATGTATCGCAGCGCCCACCTTCGGTGTTCCCATAGCACTTAACCCCACCGAAGTAAAATAATGAATCAGGGCTATGAAACAAAAAGCTTCAATGAATTCGCCAACTCTACATCAGCTGGCGAGCAACAACTGTTTTAAGACTTATCATCTCGCGGAATTACAATGTTGCCATGTTTGAAGCCCCTCATCTTTCACCCCCTTTCATCTCTCCACTGTCCCCTTTCCAAAGAAAGCAACACATGACTTAATAGGTAGAATTTCCTGAGTGTTGCTTCACTTAAAAAAAAAAAAAAAATCGCCAAAATTAAAAAATTACAATATTTAAAAAAATTACAAAAATTTAAAAAAAAATCGCAAAAATTAAAAAAACAATAAAATGGAAAAAATCAACAGTTAAAAAAACAGTCGCTCAAATATGGATCTGTGATTTGGGATCCATTATCCATTGTTCAAATTGGAAAAATTGAATCAGTGCAAAAACAATTTTACCCTAATACCATTAATAATCTACCTTCATATACGACCAGACTAAACCTCGTTAAGCTTCCCACTCTGAAAAGTAGAAGGACAATGCTAAACGTTACATTTTTATTAAATTTGATTAATGGTGATATATGCTCCGATTTCCTGTTAGAAAATTTTGTACTTTTCGTTCCTCCAAGATCAACACGTAATTATACTCCATTATATACACCATTTTATCGTCAAATGTATGCTGGTGCTGATCCGTTTATAAGAATGTGTAATGATTTTAATAATCTTTATAATTTGTTAGATTTTTTCTTCAAATGTTAATATTATTAAACGCAACATCATTTTGTTTTTAAATTCTTCTATGTAAATAAATAAATAAATAATAAATTTTTTATTTATATGAAAAAAAATTTAACTTAAAAAAATCTATAAAATTGAAAAAAATCGTCAAAAATTTACAATCGCTAATATTGAAAAAAACGGCCAAATTTAAAAAAAAAACGCAAAAACTTATAAAAATCCTCACAACTACCAAAACTAAAAATAATACAATATTGGAAAAAATTTAAAAAAAATATCGGTAAAAAAACCCCAATCGCTAATATTTGAAAACTTTGGCAAAATTTGAAAAAAACCCATGAAAAAACCTAACTTAAAAAAAATCCCAAAATTAATAAAGTCAAAATTGGAAAAAAAGTTGCCAAATATTGGAAAACAATTGTCAAAACTAAAAAAAAAAAAATACTCAAATGGGAAGAAAGACATCGAAATTGATAAATCGATAATATTTGAAAAAATCACCAAAATTTGAAAAATTAACAAAATTGAAAAAATCGCTGAATTAAAAAAAATCTCCAATATTGAAAGAATCACCTACCTAAATAAATTTAAAACGTCTATATCGCGAATATATTTCTGAATTTTTGCATTTTTTTTTTTTTTAATTTTGGCGGTTTCTTTAATTATAGTGACTTTTTTAAATTTTAGCAATTTATTTCAAGTAGGAGATTTTTTTTCACTTTTGCCGATCTTTTTCAAAATTAACAATGGTTTTTTAATTGTAGAGATTTTTTAAGTTTCTTTTTTTCAAGTTTTGACAATTTTTTTAATATTAGCGAATTTTTTTTCCATTTTGTCGATTTGTTTTAAATTTACCATTTCTTCTTCGTTGATATTTTGCGTTATCAAAACTGTAAATTTTGTGTGCACCAAATTCAATTTCAATTTCAATTAAATATTTAATATACATTATTAAACTTTTAATTGAAAGCGAGTTTGAAATAAAACAAAAGTTTAATTGAAATTTGTTTGACAGGACTTTTTTCTGTGTTGATTCAAAATTAAAAGATCCTTGCTAAAAGTAAACAAAATTTTTGCTGAATATTAAGTCTGTTCGAGTACTTTTCCAGTAAAGTCCAGTAAAAATTACTCAGTAACAAAATTACAGAGAGTAAGACAAATTTACAAAAAAGTAAACGAAAGAAAAATTTGTAAGAATTGGTAACATAGAAAAAAAATCTGATTTTAAATGTTAAAAATGTTAAAAATCAACTGGTCATTATGGAAGAGATAAAAGTTAATTGAAATTGTCGACCAGAAACAATATAAACTTTTTTTTACTCCTTTCTTAGATAATTCTTTAATATTTTTTACTTTAAATACATAGACAATTATTGTTTAATTAAATTTTTGTTTACCAAAAATACAAGCATATTTTCAATCACATGTTTTTTTTCTTACAAATTCTTACTGGCAAAAATTTATGCAGTAAAAACTTGTAAGTTCTTTGTCACTTTACTTTCTTTTTTTGACCATTTTTTACTGAGTATTTGTGTAAACGAACACCTTCCAGTAAAAACTTTTACAAATTATTAAAAATGTTTGTGTTATCGAACAAACTTATTATTAGACTGAAAAAAAAAACTCAAGAAATATACAATACTTTAGTTAATTTATTTGCTTACATTTTTTTTGTTATTCTTTTAAAAATAATTTACGATACGTTACAAAATATAAAAATATTCAAAATCCCACATTGACGACACGAATTAATTTAATATCTGAAAATATATAGAAATAATTATATATAACATAAACAAATTATCTTTCAGCTACTTACTACTTGTCGAAATATTGTCTTTCTAGAAACGAAACAAATCAAAATTACAAAATATGAAATATACAAACCTTTTTTCAAAATGAAAAAGGAAACATAAAAAAATACGTAAGATGTGTGTTCTGTCTACCTGAACATATATTTATTTGCAATTTGGCCACACTACATTAATAATCACTATAAAGATTTAGTTTACAAATACACATTAAATGTTTACTAAATTTAAATATTTCATTTTGTCTTTAATTTAATTAATAGACAATTACTTTGACAAGCCGTTTGAAACACAAAATTTAAAATTCAATCCCCAATTTATATGTATACAATACACATTGTAGGCGTCCCTTTGTTTTAATATGTATGACAAACAAATACAGATATTTTCATTGGTTGATTTGTTTTATAAGAGTTATACTTTTTAGTATAATTTTTCTCGTCTATACTACATCCAGACATACCGAGACATCTACTTCTGTCTGCGCATTTCTTTCAATCTGGTTGTCATCCACATTTTTAATGTGCTTATCAGCATAATTTTTTTAGCAAAATATATTAGTAAAACATTAGCAAAGTATTAGTAAAACATTAGTTCAAAACAGTTAAGTGCTGAATAAGTATAACTAAAAGTTTAGCTGAAAACATAATTTTAGCAAAATATTGCTGAAAAATAGTATACCTGATTTACAAGACGTTTTACTAACTTTTCTACTAACTTTTTTTTTTAAGTGCGATTCAGTAATTTTTTAGTGCGATTCAGTAATTTTTAACGATTGTTTGCACTAATGATTAAGTGATTCTCTAAGTACAGCTTAACGATCGATAGTCAACAACTCTATTTTTCTATTTAAAAATTTAACTTTTTCTCGATTGAATAACCAACACAAAAAGTCTTGTCGTTTAGATAACAACAACAGCTGACTTTAACAATAGGGAACATCGTTTAAAAATGTAAATGAAAAGCAAATTCTGAAGCTTACTTTTTTAAACAATTCGATTATAGTTAAAACAAGTTACTGAATACCAAAATCTATAATTTTTAATGTTTACTTTTTTAAACGATTCGATTATCGTTAAAGCAAGTTACAGAATCTGCTACACTACTGCTCTGTAGATAAAATGTTGTCCCTTTTTTCCTTTACAAATATTTTTTTCCATTATTCTGATTCCCTTTTTTATTCAAACCTGAAGCACTGAGTTCTCAAGCATTGTAAATATTGCTTTATTCTAAGAATTACTAAAATAGGAAATAGGCATCAATCAGCCCGAGTAAAAAAAATTATACATTTTATTATGTTTTTTCATCTTAAAATATATTATAATATGTGATTATATATAAATTTTTATGTTAAACATATATGCTATACATAACGAGATATGGTAGATCTGTTTTCATATATAATAATGCATTCTCATATATAATATAATATGTAATCGTATGTGGTTACATATAAGCTATATAATTTGAGATATGATAATATATGGTCCAGCATTTTCGATACGTATAATATATAATGATATATTCTTATATATAACACCATATTATTAGCTAAATTATTTTTTCAAATTTTTTTTTTTTAAATTTTATTTAAAATTATATATGTCAGGGACAGGCGCGGTCCCAGGGGCAGGGAAACTGGGACATTCCCCACCCCAAAATAATATTTTTCAATATAAAAATGTAAATAAGATTAAAAAATTAATTAAAAATACTCTAAGTTCCCTCCCCAAAACCTTTTCCTGGATCCGCGCCTGGTCATGGGATTTAAATAAATCCAATTTAAACTCAAAATATCGTATTCAATCCACCAATAGTTAGTTATCTTTTTGGATCGAATCAGATGTAATTAGTTATAAATTATTCCATTGTGATTATATTGGGATCTATCTTTAATAAGATATTATTTAATCCCTAATTTAATCCATTAATACATTTGAGGAATATAATCAGATATTACACCCTAAGTTTGAGGTAAACTTGGATATAAATAAATATCGATCTATATCAAATGAGATCTGATTTTGTTTTTGAGACATAACTTTTTTTGTTCGGGAGGTTAATATTCTTACTATCTTTTCTAACTTTCTATTGACAGTTTGCTCTTTTTATTCTGTGCTTTGAAACATGCATAATAAATGTTTTGTTAGTATGTGCATTAGTTAATGAAACGTATTCAAAGATTTATAGTCTTCAAACAAAAAGTTAAACTTAATCTTCGTTTAGAAAGTCAAAGAACTTTGCTAGTTTCATAAAGCTATAAATTAAAAAAACTAAAAAACACACATATTTGGCAATAAGAATAGGGGGGAAAAAATTATTGATTTAGTCCTTAAAAAAACTTTAAGCTTATAATGGGAATAGCTATTTAAAAAAAAACTGGAGATATATTTAGAAGATTAAAAACCAGGTAAAACTTTATTAAAAAAACTTTTACACTATTTTAATTTTAAGCATTAAATTAACAAATGTTTTTGGTTCATCTATATACCCGAAGAAAAAAGTTTATATATAGTCATACACTGCGTTGCTAAACTGTAATTACACATTAATTTCACTAAATTTCGTAAGTTACAAAAAAAGTGAATGGGTTTAACCGGCATAAATATAAAACCAAAGAAACATTAATAACAAAAAAAACACTTAACTTTAAAAAAATTAACAAAAAATTTCAAAAAATATTTTAAAGCAGCAGTTTTAATAATGTGTGAGGCCTTCTCCTTTTGAATCAACTTCAAAATTCGATCAGACATACAGTCTATCAGATTTATTCGATGTTCTTTCGTTATAGATCTCCACTCATAAATAACTGCTTCTTTTAGATAAAAAACGATTTCATGTTGACAATCTTCTGCGTAAACTCGTAGGGTTAATACTCTCCAAATATTCTCAATGGGGTTTTGATCCGGAGAACATGCGAGCCATTTGACTATTCTTATATTTTTTGATGATAGTCAATCCATCGTCTGAAGACTTGACCTGTACTGAGGCATTGTCCTGTTGAAAAAAGTATTCTTGTTCGCTCGTATTTTCAATAAATGCCACCAATTTCTCATGTAATACCATAATGTATTCATTCTAATACTTAGAAATAAAAAACTTACCATACCGTTGAAATAAAAATCGTCCGAAACCATTATGGATCCGACTCCGAAATTTATTTTTGAAAAATATTGTGGTTCATTAAATAGTTCTTTGCAATAGCTGTTAAAACCATCTGGACCATCAATATTGATCTTTTGCTCATCAGAAAAAATAACCTTGAAAGGAAATTTATGTTTAAACAGTCCTACCAACAACAACGGTTTTTGACTTACCTGGTTTATTTTTACCATAAGCACTAGCATTTATTTGCAAAATTTGTGTAGACCACATATGAACGGTTTATTTTTCTACACTCAGGGACTTTCTGTTGTAAATATTTGTAGTTGTTTGAGTTGTAATATGCTATATTTATGTTTGAGAGAAAAAACAGTCAGTTGTGGAAGAATAATAAAATTTGACTACAATTGTAGTTTATTTAAATAAAAACAAACCACATTAAATTACTGTATTATAATTTTACATTAATTTTCTACAATAGTTTTTCTTTTGTTTAAAAATTAAACAAATCAATGTTTGTTTATTTTTACTGTATATGTGGTTAATTTTTCCTACAACTGTGGATCAGTTTTTGAACAGTAAAAAACAAACGACAATGTGAGTTGAATTTCCTTTCTTCAATTGAAATTTCATTTGTTTTAACTGCATTAGCAGTGGGATTTACCTACAGAGTATTCTAAGTGTAGCAATTTAACGAAAACTTAAATAGGCTGTGATTTTTAAAATCACTTTAATGTGAACCACACGTGAACGCAGTGTATATATATCTTGATATGAGTATATATAACTACATATGCTGCCATAAATAATGATATAAGTATATTTACATCTCATATTTATTTTTAAGAAAATTTCTAATACAGTTTTATATAATCATATATCGTTATATGCCATGTTTTATATAAGTTGATATTTTTTATCTCATCATAATTCTCTCAGTAATATTATCTGTAAAAGTGGTAAAATAGTGGGCTCAGAAACGTGGTAAAATATGGGGCTAACATGGGGCCTGGCCAAACCGCTGAAGCTAGGTACTTTAAATTTGGTATGTGGGTTCCTAAAGCGAGGGGCATTAAGGGTAAAAGTCTCCCCTTGGCGGCATTCCCAAATCCCATTGGTCAGAAATTTGAAATTTAAAATATGTGTTTCTTCGAATATCAACTAGCTCACTTATTTGATACTTTTGGGATTTCTGGCCAGGAACGTGGTAAAAATATGAGTTAACGTAGCGGAAACTCTCTCTTTGGTGGCCAGGCCAAATCACTAAAATAATGAACTTAGAAATTCCCACGAGGTGGGTCAAAAAGGGAAAAGTCTCACCTTTTTGTTTAATGGAGGAGCATTTTTAGGAATTCGGTATGTGGGTACTTAACACGAGTAGACATCTGAATAGATCGTATTTTTGTAAATTTTTACATAGAGAGGCATAAATGGTAAAAGGCCACCCTTCCCACCCAAACCACTTTGGCCAGAAATTTGGAATTTTAAATTTATGTCCAGAATCGTGGTAAATATAGGGGTTAACATATGCAAATGTATCCCTACTTAAACCGCTTAAGGGAGGATATTTAAATGTGGTATGTGGGTTTCATAGAAGAGATTTTTGGAAATTTCTGCGGGCAAAGCCAAAACGGGGTATAGTCTGCCCCTCGTCGGCCTGGCAAAACCCGGGTAACTCAGAAAAAAATAAAAACCCATTTTAATCACGAAAACCACCGATTTAATAACTGTAATTGATGAAATTCTGACAACAGCGAGAATTGCTAATTCAATTAAATATTGATAGTTCTTTAATTGAATTATTTTTCAATTAAATAATAACACATTTGATGAAAAAGTGGTCAATATTCCATACCAAATGTTTGTGTTTAGCTCGAATTTTTTAACATTGAATTTAAACCTGCATGTAATTCTCATTTAGTTACCAGATTTATTTATACTTAATCTGAACAAACTCACATAGAAATTATTTTTTTTCTTGCCTCGGATTTTTGGATTTTTTATTTGCGGAAATTAGCCCTTTTTTTGAAATAAAAGTTTTTTTAAAATAATTTTTAATTTATTTTTATTTTTTTTATTTTTTTTTTGTTTAAAGAAATGGTTACATTTTATTAAACAAAATTTAACTTTAAAAATTACAATATCAATTTTATGATAATGTTCTAGAATAAATAAAGATTTAAACTACTGAAACTAAGTTAAAGTAATAAACTAAATATAAATTTTCAAAAATCGTATTCAAATTAATTCAATATATTTATTACTAATACATAAACATTTATATATAAATACATATTACAAAAAACAATAATAATATGTTAATGTTATCTGGTTTTTTTTTAATTCTTTCAAGCGATGGTAAAAAAAAAAATGTGTAGCAAGTTGCGAACTTGAGCAATTATTTAATTGATTCAATTAATTTTTTACAGTTTTATTAGTTTTTTGTTTTTATATACATTGAGATTATTTTTTTTTTTAATTTTTAATTGACATCTTTTAAAATTTTCCACAAATCAATTTAATTGATAAAATTTTGTGTAAGCGACTTACTTGAAATTTTGTATGTGGGCTTTTAATGTTTTAAATTTTAATCATATGTTCTTTGGAATATGTCCTAAACAAGTGTTAGGATTCTTCTAGAATTTCCAAGAGGAACGTAATAAAAATTGTAATACAAAAATTAAAAAATAAAATTTGATAAGTTTGTTCTTCCATCCCCTTAGACGGGATAATTGCAAATTCCTGCTAGGAGGGGTAAGAAATCTAAATTTTAAATATTCGTTCACTGTCGTATGGTCTAATTCAGCGACTAGTTATATTTTGGAACTTTTAAAAAGAACGGCGTAAAATGCGGGTTTACTTGGGGAAATGTCTGCTCCGTTGAATCTAGAAACTCATAATTTGGTGCAGGAAACCGCTATAACTGGGTATTAAGAAATCTTTACAGTGAGGGACAAAAAGAGAAAGTCTTCCCCTTAACGTTCTTCACAAACGATATATTCAAAAACTCTTAAATTAACCATTATTTTTAAATCATCGGTTAACTTATTGAATATATATTATGGGTTGTTATACAATTTTGGTATAAATGGGGTTTAAAAAAATGAAATTCCACCTTAAATGACCTATGGAATTTCATTGAGATAGAAATCTGAAGTTTGAAATCACAAAAACATCCACTTAAAAATTATAAACTAATTTATTGAAATAAATTCCTTAAAAAAATATTTAGTTTTTCATCCTAACACATTCCGATATATAAAACTACACTCAAAAAAATAAGTTAGTAGAAAAGTTAGTAAAACATCTTTTAAATCAGGTATACTATTTTTCTGAAATTTGTTTGCTAAAATTATGTTTTAAACTAAAATTTTAGTTATACTTAGTCAGCACTTAACTGTTTTGAGCTAATGTTTTACTAATATTTTACCAATGTTTTACTAATCAATAGTGTGAACTACAACCAGATTAAAAGTTATACACATAATGATTTAGATGTCAAGATGTAGTAGTGATGAGGAAAATTATTCTAAAAAGTACAACTCTAGTAAGACACGTAAAAAAATCAACCATGGAAGATTTCGTATCTGTTTTTCATACATAAAACAAAATTGTGGATTGGAACAATTTAAATTTTGCGTTTTAACCGGCTTGTGAAAGTAATTGTCTATTAATTAAATAAGAGAAAAAATAAAATATATAAATTTAAAAAAGATTTAACGTGTATTTGAGTCAAATTGAGTGGTCAAGTTGATAACAAATATACAGCAGGTAGACAGACGAAAAGCGAAAGACATACATCTTAGGTAAATTTTTATGTTTCCTTTCTCTTATTGCAAAAAAATTGTTGTATATGTTGCATTTTGTTATTTTTTCGTTTCGTTTCTGTATTTATCTGCTGCATTAGCGTTCCTTTAAAAGATAGCATCATTTAGACAACCAATGATGTAAGTAGTTGAAAGATAAATTATTTTAAATAGAATCACAAATATATGTTTTATGATTTTCAGCAAAATAAATTAACTAATGTAAAAATTTTCTACAAATTTTTTGATTTTTTTCAGTCTTACTCATATTCAGCAACAATTTTATAAATGTTTAGCAAAGGTTTTTTAATTTCTAATAGACTAAGTTTTAGCAAAACTTTTTCTGACTCTACTAATTTTGTTGCTAAAAATCAGCCCGCTGATTTTTTGACTAAAATTTTGCTGACTCAACACAATTTTTTGCTGACTTTACTAACTTTTTTATTTGAGTGTACCGGTAATGAAGTATCGGGCTTTTAAGCTCTTAATTTACGTAAATAAAAAACAAAAAAACTTAAGCTGGTGCTTCTCTATGTTTGCCTGCAATAAAAGTTTATTGCCTTTTTAAAGATTTCTTGCGTGTATTTTTGCCGCCATAACGGAAACAGACGTTAATAATTTTCTTTTAGCTTTTCCTTATTTAAATTTTGCAAATGAACAACTTCCGCTTGTAATTTTTGATAAAAAAAAAAAAATTATTAACTTTGTAAGTTGAAAATTATTAAAGTTGCATTAAAATTTAGGTACTATTCGAAAAACAATAATACACAGAGAGAATTTTAATGGACATAAACATAAACATTTTCTTTTCTACAAAAAGTAAACTTTTCTTCACAAAGTAAGTGAAAAAATCCCCAAAAAAAATCCATACTTTCGATAAAATTAGTTTTTAACGAAACTTCTTCTTTGACAGAATGAACTTTTAATAAATAAAATGATATTTTTCGTAAAAATTTGCATTAGTTTAATGAAAAGTTTTAGTTGTAGAGTTTTAGTGTTACTTCCTTGATCCTATGCAGATAAAATAAAAAACAGTTTTTGGAATGTCCTTTTTATTCATTAAGTTTAAAAAAGAAAAAAGTTAGGGAAGTTTTAATAAATCAAAATATTTTTTTTGGGTAGCATGGAGGCGGTTCGTTTCCTTTTTATATACAAATAATACGCTGAGAGAATTATTTACATGATATCAATAAAATTGGCTTAAAATACCGATTTTAATCTTTGTGTGAAAGTTAATATTCATTTATGAATACAGTTTTTATGCTAAACTTTGTGTTAAAGCTAAAATATATTTGAAATGCTGTTTAATATTTTTATCAATACGGGGGAAGGAATATGAATAATTTAAAACCCTGAACACAAAATCAAACTAAAAAGTAAAACACCATATTACTTAGACAATTCTATTTGATTTTATTTTTAAAACAACGCTCTCGTATTATACGAATTTTAATACACGACCAATTTAAAGTGCACGTTTTTTGATTTTTACTGCATAATTTTCGGTTTATATACTATTTTGCATTTTTTACTGCATATTTTAAGCGCAGACTTGCAATTTTTAGTGCATAAAATTAGCTGCCCTGTTTACTTCTGTTTCAAATACTCCACTGGACTACAGCACGTATGAGTGTTATTTAAAATTAAATAGTGCTCATACGTACCGTAGCACAGTGCTTGTTACGTATACAAATATGTCCCTATCATGCATTTGTTGTATGTATGTACAACAACACTTTTTGAGAGCAGCTTTGTCATTTCTAACGTTAAATTTTGCAAAACGAAGTACTACAAAAACATCTAAGAGGCTTATACTTCAGGTTGGCTTTCTGCTTGAACACAAGTAAAAAATTTTTGTGGTACATATTTAAATTTTTAAAAAATATAGCTTTCCTAAAGAAGTTTAGTGCATGAGAGGGATATAAAAAATGTGACTCAAATAGAGATGAAAAATATTTTTTCGACTGATAAAAAATTACTGAAATAAATGTTAAAGAATTTTTTTTTTTTGTTTAACTAATATTCAAACCACAAGAGAGTGCTAAGCTCAGATAATTTTGGGTCAAAATGCACAGAGTGCCAAAAGTCTTTTTTTTTTTTGGAATTGACCAAAATCAATTATGTCAGTGTGTTGTCTTTGTCTTTAAAAAGAGAAGCAACACTCAGGATATTCTTTCTATTGATTAATGTGTTGCTTTCCTTGGAAACGGGATAGTGGAGAGATAAAAGGTGGTGAAAGATGAAGGGCTTCAAACATAGCAACACTGTAATTGCGCGAGTAGATAAGTCTTAGAACAGTTGTTGCTCGCCACCTGATGTAGAGTTGGCGAATTTATTGAAGCTTTTGTTTCATAGCCCTGATTCATTATTTTAGTTCGGTGGGGTTAAGTGCTATGGGAACACAGAAGGTGGGCTCAGCGATATATATAAGTGATAGAAAATCATACATATTATTTTTCTAAATTGATGTTGTCGTCACAGCGAATCGAACCCGGGACCATCTGTGTAATAGTCCAATGCGCTAACCATTACACCACAACGCCCACCAATTAGAGTAACATCTTCTCAGTGAATAATTGTCTACTATTCATAATCATTGTCTTGTGAAATTTTTCTATATCCATGCACGTAGCTAGGGGGGGGGCTTGGGGGCTAGAGCCCCCCCCGAAATGATTTGACAAATTTAAAAACTTAATACAATTCGTTAGAAAGTAACAATGTTATTGATAAATTTAATATGAAAATAATTATTTTTGACTTGGATCAAATAGGAAATAGTTTTATATGATTCGAACCTGCAAATGGGCGGCTATCATTGTTAGAGTTGATTTTCGACAAAAAGCAATAAATAAAATCTTTTCATTAGAGATTTCGAAGTCTTTGACTTAAAATATAATCAAAAAATTGTTTGAGACAATGCAAACTAAACAGAAAAAACTAAAATTGAGTTTTAATTAAAATATTTGTTGATTCAGCAAAAGTTTAACTAAATTCGGTCGTGTTGATGCAATTGTAGTAACAACTAAAATAATTTGTATCTATTTAATTAATATTATTTTCAATTACATATACACTCAAAAAAATAAGTTAGTAGAAAAGTTATTAAAACGTCTTGTAAATCATATACTATTTTTTAGCAAATATTTTTGCTAAAATCGTGTTTTCAGCTAAAATTTTTGTTATACTTATTCAGCACTTAACTGTTTTATACTAATGCTTTACTAATATACTAATGTTTTACTAATTAATTTTGCTAAAAAAAATTGTGCTGATAAGCAGATGTCGCGGCATGTCAAGATGTAGTAGAGAAGAGGAAAATGATATTAAAAAGTACAACTCTAACAAGACAAGTAAAAAAATCAACCATGAAAAAACATATACAGACATGTAGACAGAGTAAAGAGAAAGACAAAAACACACATCTTAGGTAGATTTGTATGGTTTCTTTTTCTTATTGCAAAAAAAGGGTTGTTTTTTTCGTTTCGTTTGTTTTGTTTATTTTTTCGTTTCGTTTCTAGAATTATCTTCGGCAGTTTCGTCATAGCATCATTAAGACAACCATTGATGTAAGTAGTTGAAAGAAAATTGTTGTTATGTTATATATATTTATTTCTATATATTTTCAGATATTAAATTAATTCATGTCGTCAATGTGGGAAAATTAAAATTGTTATATTTCGTTATTATAGTAAATTATTTTTAAAAGAATCACAAAAATATGTTTTATGATATTCAGCAAATAAATTAACTAAATTACAATTTTTCTACAAATTTTTTGCGTTTTTTTCAGTCTACTAAAATTCAGCAAAAAATTTATTAATTTTTACCAACGCTTTTTTATTTCTAATCTACTAAGTGTTAGCAAAACTTTTGCTGAATCTACAAATTTTGCTGACATTAGCAACTTTTTTGCTAGCATCCTCCTGACTAAAATTTTGCTGACTCAGCAAAATTTTTTGCTGACTTTACAAACTTTTTTTTATGAGTGTAGTTTTATTCACATCTATTAAAAATTTAATTGAATATTGTTTACTATTGGGAAAAATTAGACCATTTGAAAAATCGCAAAATTGGGAAAAAAATTGCCAAAACAATCCTCAAAATTGCAGAAATTTAAAAAACTCCCAAAATAAACGCCAAAATTAAAAAAAAAATTAAAAAAAAAATTAAAAAAAAAAATTACCAAAATTAAAGAAACGCGAATTTTCAACTTTAAACGATTTTTTTAATTTGGCAACTTTTTAAAATTTTTGCATTTGTTTCAATGTTGTTCAACGTTATAAAAACTGAGAATTTTTTTTTATACCAAATTCATTTTCAATTAAACAGTTAATTGAAAGTAAGTTTGAAATCGAACAAAAGTTTAATTGAATTTTTTTTTGACAATGAATTTTTCTGTGTATTTTGACAGAATCTTTTAAAATGGAGCTACCACTGAGACTCAAAATTAAGTTTACTTGTGCCGTAAAAGTCGTTACTTTACTTACAGTGCAATCTTTTTGGTAAATTTGGTTTGCTACGCACGCATCTGGTAACATAGTTTTCAGTATTTTTTTTACGATATATATTTCGATATCTCATATTTTTTTAATTTTTTGAAACAAATTTAAGCCTCAAACTTTGATCGATATGCATAACATGTTAACGTGGTCCAATGGGACTCAAATTTTCTCAATTTCTTTTTAGACTAAATGTAAACAAATTTCTATTTGCGCTCCTTGAAATGCGACAACCAGTAATAACGATGTAGTTTTTTTAGACATTTTAAAGGGTTTTTATTTAAAAAATTGATTAAAGACAATTTGAAAAGCGTTTGAAATTGTCCAATATATAAATCAAAGTGAATTGGAAATACGAAATAAATAAGACCTAGGCGATGGAAATAAGACCTAGGCGATGTCAGGTATATTTTTAAATTTTCCAATTTTATATTTTTTCTTTATTATTTCTTTCAGACTACAATCACGCTTGCTTGTAAAATTTACGATTTTTTTAATACAATACATGAAGTCGGATATATGAAAAAGGGGAAAAAATAGTGAATAATTTGTTAAAATAATTCAAATAAGTGGCAGCAGGGGTCCACGACATAGTGTCAAAATGGTTTTCAAAATGTGTGTTTTCTCGAGGATTTGAACGCTGTGTTTAAATAAGTCTAAATTTCCTAAACTTTAAACATATTTTCATACAAAAATGTGTTAATTTTCACCACCAATTTAAAAATAGATACGTTTTTCATATATTTTTGCTGCTTTATCACCTATCCGAATTTAATTTCAAAGGAAACCCATCGGAAAAGCTTCCTTATAAGTGGCAGGCAAATTATATAGGGTATTTGCTTTTAATTTGTTTTTTGGACGGTTATAATTCTTTAATTTCCCGAGTTAAAACGTTTGCATAAAATAATACATTATTTTATATGCACTTATAAGGTTTTGTCTGCCAGTGCATTTAACCGGACATAATTATATAAATTCATATATAAAATTAATTTCGTAGAAAAAATTTAATATGATGTCATATATAGTTGCGTATAATTGTATATTGCATTTAGAATACGCTAAAACTAATCCAATTAATAATTACGTTATATTTATATATCTAGACATTGCAAAATAATATATATTTTGATATTATATCATATTTTAAAAAACACAATTTTATTTTAGATAAAATTGTATATTACCCCATGCAGAGTCACACTAGAAAATTTGTCAATTATATTTTGGATGTAAATATGTATTACATCAATACAATAGTACAATTAATTGCATCATTTTGTGTATAATTTTATACACAAAATTTACCCCAATTTTTGTCTTTTGAATTGATTTCTTTCTGGTTCTTAACCCTAAAAAAAGAATTTGTTTCATTTGTAACATTATGAGTTCTTAATTTAGTCTAAGATTTTTTTCAATCTAAAACTCTAAATTTAGTTTCAACGTTTTTCCGTCTTTGTTATTCAATGGTGTAAGTTAATAAATACCACAAAATCTTCATTTATATTTTTTTATTTTTGAATATAATAAAATTTCCAAATGCTATGGAATTTGTTACAAATTATAAAGTTGTAAACCTTTTGCAAGTGGCTAAAGTCTAAAAGGATTAATAGATATTTCGGATTTTCATGACGTTTTAAAATCAAAAACCGGATACAACTATAGCTTATTTTGTATATATCAGTATCAGTTCAGATATAAATTTATACCGCTATATAAAATCGTATTAAATTGTATCGCGTCATTATTCGGATGTTATTTAATTATTATGCCCATTTCTCGGATAAAACTGTATTAAGACTCATATTAAATTTCGTATGATTATATAAAGCATCATATTAATTTTAATCGGGTTATTAGAAGTTGAAACTTTTTTACTTTTCTTTACATTTATCAAGTTTTAGCTACCCTAGACGTATATTAGCACATAAAAATATAAAGTAACGCAATTTTATTTTTCGTGGTTTTCAAAAAGTTTTCCGCATAATCCTTTTTTTATTTAATTAAACTAAAAATTAATATTTAGCTAAAAATTTAACGTTATTAGACAATAACGATGCATACTTAAAGTACACAAACATTTTCAAATTTGTGATCAAACAGATTAAAGCGTTGTTTCGCAATATAGACATCAAAATTCGCAAAATAATGAACACAATAAGTAATAAATGAAAAAATGCATTTTAAGGAAATACACTTTATGCGGGAGGTTTTTGTTTCAAAATGAAATCAGAAAGCTATTTCTAATATTAACACATGATTGCCCATTACGTGTAGGTACAAATTTAGCAAAAATTTAGCAAACAAAAGAAAAAGCTGTTACTTTAGTGTGCAAAAAAAAAAAATATATAATCAAAAAAAAAAAAAATCGAAAAGCCCCCCCCGAAACAAATTCCTAGCTACGTGCCTGTCTATATCATTAATTATTTCAGACCTACGCTCACACTTGTGGGCTTACACGCTTCCTTGGGAAATTTTCAATTTTGTCAATACTAGACATGTAACATAATTCCAATATCTGTGAATTTAATTAAATTCCAATTACTTTTTTTATGTTCAATTACATGTAACTGGGTAAAATTGAGTAATTGCCCTGTAATTAAATACCCAGATGTTGTTACTAATCCCCATGATTGGTATTAAAAACTTTACAAATTTTCCAAGGAAGCGATTAAGCTCACAAGTGTGAGCGTAGGTGTGATATTATTATATATTGACGTCACCCAAGTCTGTTTACTATTCAAGTGACGGAGTCACATAGTCAAAAATCGATTAACATATTATGTAAAAATGTAGGTACATTTTTGAACTAATTTTGCAAACATACAAATTCTATTTATATCACGTTGAGTCTTTTACTGGGCAAATTGTAATTACCAAAAAGAGGGATAAAAAATATGTCAGTAAAAATTTGGGAAATTTTCTATTAACCTTTTATCATAGAATATTAGAACATTGCACCGCAATGTGGTGCAACTTGTTCAAATGGCGACGGAATTTATAAATGGCGACTTTATGGGCATTTGTAGCAAAGATCATTAATACTCAAAAATTTCTGCCTGTTTAATTTTTTTTTTTTTGTAAAGAAGACTCTTATAGAACTTTCGGACACTTAGAGCATACTCGGTATTAATTTTTTTTTAATGCGAAGGGCTTATTGTAAAAACTTGATAAGTCACATTTTATTTTTAATTTGTTTTCGCATTTTAAAGTTCGAAAAAATGCAAACAAATATGACCTTTGCAGTACGGTTATACTCTAGGTACTTGTAATAAGTGTTTATCCAATATCAATAAATAGATATTTAGAAAACATCGAAAATCTATTAAAAATAAAATGTGGCTTATTATGTTTTAACAATAAACCATTCATATATATTATTTTTTTTTTTTACTTTTTTGAAAAGACTAATAGAATTACTGAATTTATTTTTTTAAACTTTTAAGGTAAGGTGCCAATTAAAGTAATACATGAAATAATTTTTTAGACCTTTAAAGGTAGGTGGGGCATAAATCATACCAATATTTAAAGCAGGTGTCAGTTATAGAACTTTTAGTATATATATATTAGGCCGGGTCGATTTGTATGGAGGCAAAAAAACCGCTCAACGTTCAAGGAAAATCGTATTCTAGGGATCAAAATAAGAAACTTTGCCGAAGGAACCATACCTCTAAAACGAATTCTGATGTCCCGACTTTTGATCCGTAGGGTCAAATTTTGAAAAAGCGATTTTTAAATCGACCCTCCTAATATATATATATATATATATATATATATATATGTATGCACAGCGCATACTCTAGAGACATTTATTCATTCCCCCGCATAGTTTAGGGACATTTGCTTACTTTGGGGACTGTCCCCAAAGTTTTCGCGCCTTTTTATACATCTAGCGTATTAGATGAGGACACTATGCGCTGTGCATACATATATATATATATATGTATGCACAGCGCATACTTTAGGGACAAGCCCAAAATTGTCGCTGGAATATGCGGTGTATAGAAAAAATTGTCCTCGTCTTATACGCTACATGTATGAAAAGGCGCGAAAACTTTGGGGACAGTCCCCAAAGTAAGCAAATGTCCCTAAACTATGCTGGGGAACGAATAAAAGTCTCTAGAGTATGCGCTGTGCATACATATATGTATATATATATATATATATATGTATGCGTAGCGCATACTTAACTTTTTACACATACCTTTTCATACATCTAGCGTTTAAGATGAGGACAATTTTTTCGATACACCGCATATTTCGGGTACAATTTTGGCCATGTCCCTAAAGTATGCGCTACGCATACATATATCTATATATATATATATATATTTTTAATAATTAAAGAAAATGCATATTTTTTTAAAAGATTTACCCGTGTAAAAAAGATCAGATCTGAATAATTATATCTGTTGTACCAGATCTAATCGGATCTCATAACATATACTGTATATAAGATCTCAAAAATGGGGACAAATTTGTGATATAATTATAACATGTCTGATAAAATCTGGTTAGATCTGATATAAATAAAAACGATTACTTTAATTTTAATACGTTTATTTAAAAGTTTAGGGCCAAATAAAAGGATAACAAAGTTTATGTCTCTACAAAACAAAACATCATTGTTAAAGAAACTTTCTTAGGCCCGATTACTGAATGTCCAGTTAAAATTTAACAAATATTTAAATTGAAAATTTAGATGGGGAACAACTACAAATGTGTTAGTTAAAGTCCCAGTTAGTAGCAAAACGGACAATGAGTAATCGGGCCTTTATAATATATTTTTAGTTAACCTTCTTTCTATTTTTCAAAAAACGGCATATTTCTACATTCCAAGAACAATTTATAGTACATACGAAAAATTAATGAAACTTTTTGAAGTTTTCCTGAAGTTCTAAAAGTTCTAAAAATAAACAAAATAGCAAACACAATAAAAATTTAAAAGAAAATTTGAAGTTTATATGTCATAAAAAAAGTGTATGTAGATTTGTATTTAAGTGCCTTTGAAAACAGATCAAAAGTCTTAGATCTGGTCCAGATCTGGACAAAGGGATTATGAGATCTCTCTTGATATGCACAGATCTCGCACCAGATATCTAATATGACCAGATCTACTCCAATATGGGTATAAAATTTATGCAGATGTATTCTGATATTAACATATCTGGTACAAGATCTGATCAGATCTGGGAAAAAAATGTCATTTGTTATCATATATGATCAGAATTATCAACAGATCTACTTATATTCTATCATATCCAATTAGATTCCATCATATCTTATTAGATTTGATCAGATCAAATCCTTTTTATACGGGTATTTACAATCTTAACAGCTCCAAATTGTATAATGATATATAACTAAGGTCATAAATCAACCCGGGTACAAGTTTTAATACGGAGTCTAATAAAAGTAAATGTTTTGAAAATATCAATATATGATTAAAACCAGAAATGGGCGTTAATCATTACATTTTGTAATTAATTACGCATTTAATTACAAATTAAATGTAATTGAAAAAAACTAAATTACAATTACATGTAATTGTAATTAAGCTGAATCAAAATTTCAATTACAAAAAATGTAATTGTAATTGAGAAAATATCAATTACAAACTACATGTAATTGTAATTGAAATAATATCAGTTACTTATTACTTATTAATAATAATAACATTGCACTACAAAATGAAACGTAATATCCAAAACAAGGGTACCGACCATTGATCCTAAATATTTCGGTCACCCTGGGTACGCCACCCAGTATTTTATTTATGGGGCAGATTTTGTGCAAATTTGCATTATATTTTTGCATGTTTCAATATCTTACAATATATTATATCATACGTTGTTTAATTGGATTGGCAGAATTAAATTTATATATATGGTATTAAACAAAACAATGTATAGGACCATGTAAAAACATATACATTTTCTAACCCTTTTTACACTGCCATTGCTTTATAGCAACACCTACTTTTAAGCTCCGATAATTTTGGAACGCAGTAAAAGCCATGTAAAAATAAACAAAAAGTTAAAATATGTCAATTTGACATTTACATACCAAAAAATTCTTGAAAAATCCTTTTTTTTAAAAAAAATTTCTAAAAAAATTCTATGTTAAGACATGCGTTGACGTTTTTATATAACATTTTATATGATACTAACATTATATACGTTGTCTTTATTTAAGGGGCGGGTTAAGGTATTTAAATTTTTTTTAGCATTTTTTTTTATTTTTTTAAATAAATGCTTAATATGTTAATAATATTGTGTTAAAATTTCAAGTCGATTTGAAGTTGACGAAAATACGAGTATTTTTATGTCAAGTATGTCAGTGTAGAGTATAAAATGTAGTGTAGCAGTAAATATTCTATCGAGCATTTCATTAAGTTTTGTGTTAAATTATTACTAAAATGCCTAAAAAAAATTACAAGAAGCCCTCTTGGAGCGATGTGTCGGAGGCTTCACGCAGAACAACAATGAGAGTTTGAACCAACTTATATGGAAAATCTCACCAAAGCACATGTGTGGAACCTCTGTGATCGTTGAAATTGCAGCTTATGTGGCAGCCAGTGTCTTCAATGAAGGCTCTTTTGCTTTACTAACCTTCTTTTGCTTTACTATTATGGTAATCAATAGTGGATCAAGTGCTCATGACTGGGCGCGATCAGCTGACCCATACGTATAAGCAAAGCAGAGCAGGAAGCTGATAGACAAACTAAAGAAGGCAGGAGCAAAAAAGAGCTTTACACATCATGGATGATAGCAACATCCTTTATAGACCTGGCATTGATGATTCAGTGTGAGGTAAGCCAATCAAATTTGCTTATAAACGTTTAATACCAGATTTTTTAGAGTTCAAAACTTTAAAGCGTTTTTCTCACAACTCACGTTTTCAAAGCCGGTGCAAATCATAAATTCAAAACTACTGCACCGATAATTTTGAAATTTTGAACACTATTTCTGTACATAATTTTTGAGGTAACACTCGAGAGTTTTTTTCAAATTTGTTAATAATTTTTATTTTACAATAACAAATTACCCGATTTTTTTTTATTAAAAATCGCGCTTTTCCCTATAAAGTGTTCCAGAAAAGTGAAAAATTAATAGTGTCCGACCGAACAGTTCGGCCAGAAAATGCATTTGGTCTGTATTCGGTATTTGAAAACATTATGGACAAATTTGGCGGATGGAAAAATGTTTATTGGGCTGATTAGATGCTCTTATGAGTGTTAAATTTGAAGAAAAGTCTGTAGTTAAGCAATGAATTCACTGTTTGGCCTCAGAAAGTTCGGCGAAATTGAAAATAGTTCGGTGGCCGAACTTTTAACTTTATAGCTAAACTTTGGCTTTTCTCTTAAATTTTATACACAAAATCGAATTAAATCGGCTCAACAAACATGTTTCCAATACCAAAATTTGTCATCATTGCCTCTAGATATAAAAAAACCGACACAATATAGTTTTTTGGCCGAACTGTTCGGTCGGACACTAAAAATTAACGTTTCGAAAAACTCACCCAGTGTTACCTGGGGAAAATTATTATCTAACGACTGAACTTTGATTTTTTGATTTCAGATGACCCAGCTCCAAGCTATGAGGGGCACCGCAATTCTACATTTTTTTTGAGACACGTCCGAATAATTTCTGCCATTGCCGTGTTTTTTAATATTTCTTACTGAAAATTTTATACAACATTCTTAAAATGTCATGCTTTAATGAATGTCCTATTAGTTTTAATAAAGAGATTTTAACTGTCGTCACAAAAAATTCACAAAAAAATGGATTTTTTCTTACGAATTAAACTTACCCCCTCTCCCCATACCCATAAAAGTACAAAATTCTTTCAAAAATTAAAAAAAAAAAAAAATCTTTTAAAATGGTTCAGCTCATGGGATCTCAATGCTAGGAACGAAATATATATATAAAACAAACCAAAGATCATTCAGAGGGGTGGACAAAAGAAACTTTTTTTTGTAAGTCGGTCTAGTGTATAATAATTTTTAATTAAAAAACTCTTGCAAATGTTAATAATATCTTATATTCTCAAATAATTTAAATATAAAATACAAACATATTATGAAATCTTTTTTTGTAGATATATACATTAGGGATTTAACTTTTGGCATTTTTGAAAGTATCAGCAATTACATGGCGAAGCAGTGTTGGCCTCGCTGTCGTTGAAAAAGTTCCCGCATCAAACGCATTAGAGTTTGGAATAAAAGTTTTTAAAATTTTTTACAATATGTATCATTTTACAAGTTACAAGATTACAAAGTTTTTTGTTGTAATGTAATTATACTGTTAGCGATAAAAAATATTTTCCCGCCATTCCAACAGACGCATACACATCGAATTACAAATTTAAAATAAATATTTATATTTGCGAAAGATATCAGTTCCGAATTGACTTTAAAAACGATATTTTTTATCAGTACAACAGTGTCCACGAGGTGGTGGCATGTAACTTTTTCCCAACAGAAAAAGTTATAACCCTAATGTACTTCACACAATTTGTCATAATCACTTTTAGAAAAGTAAACGTCTTAAACAAAATTTATGCTATTTTCATAAAATTTCTTTTTGGCTGTTTTTCAAGTATTTTCATATCTATTTCATAGAATTTGCCTTGAGCCAAATATAATGTAAATAATAAATATTTATGTACAACAAACTGTCAACAGAAGCGTGAATATTTGTTGACATATAAAAGTTTTAATTTGCACTTTTGCCAAGATGTTAAATAAAGCAATCAAAAAAAAAAATTGGTTTTTGTAATTCAAGTAATGTACCGACATATTTATTTTGTTAACACTTTGTCATACTTGTCAGCAAAAACAGGGCTTCAACTCATTACCAGAATATTTACTCGCAACCAGTGGCGGATCTTGGATTCACTAAAGCGTGGGCGGGCTGGTTGTGTTGTAAACTTGTGTTTTGTTTGTTCTTGTTCGGTACACTTATAGAAATAAGCTTATAACAATGGCAGAAAAAGCTACTAACATTTGGCTCAAAAAAATATCCTATTCACAATCAAGTTTTGGAAGTGTTGTAGCTATGAGATTTGTAAATAACCCAAAAATGTTAGCATTAGTTTGAAGAGGTTTTGATAATCTCGCAAAACAACGGATTGATTATTTTTGTAAACAAAACAATATTTGTGATCTAACCTAAAATTTAACAAAATATTTCAAAATACATATTATTCACTGCAGGTAGACAATATTTGTTAACTTGGGATAAGATTCAACATTAATATTGATATGGAAAACCTTTTTAAATAGGGATGACTATACAGGTAGAAATGACCAGCTATACCAAATAAAAAGTACCGGCAAATCACTGCTTTTTTTGTAAACCGCACCGAGTTAAAAATTACCAAAGGTACAGCTACTATTGTACTAGGAAAACACTATATTGTTTGCTAAGCATGTGTTTTGCCAGTACAACCCGCAAAATTCATTGCCAATATTGTTTTTAAAAATATTACAACTAATTAGAATTATTTTTATTTTATTATATTTCACACATTTAAATGTGTTTTGTTAAATATATTTCTCAAAATTTATTTTAAAAGCACCAACTTTTTTGAATTACCAACGTTATGCCAACGGTGTCATGTTCATTTAAACCAACGGATGACCATCTTATCAATCGGATAACAGGACAATGCTGTCAAGATGGTTAATCCCAAGTTCTGCCAACCCATAATCGACCGTCGCCGACGCTTTGCCAACACTTTGCCGATTGTATTTTTCTGCCTGGGTAGTTTAACACTAGAATTACCTCTAAACTGCGAAAAAGTAATACATTAACTTGTAATGTAATCTACCTATCTGTGTCATTATTTTGCAACAAAAGGTAATGAGTTACCGATAATGGGTTTTATGATGCATTACTTTGTAATATATACTCTTTACATTATAGCGAAATTTCGAAACATAGAGTAATGAGTTGTAGTTGGTTAAATAATGCATTACATTGTATTATGTACTCCTTACCCTCAATATTATTTTGAAACATAAAGTAATAAGTTAACAATAATTGTAAACTCGTGGAATACCTTGTAATGACACAGCGTTACCTTTTACATTATTTCAAAACATAAGGTAATGACTTACCGATCAGCAATTACAAAATGCATGAAACATAAACGTAGTTTTTTATACCCTCCATCCCATAGTGCAGGAGGGTATATTCACTTTGTCAAATGTTTGTAATTCTTTTAAAAAAATTCTGGGACCCCATAAACTATATATATTCTTGATCAGCATGGATAGAGAAGTCGATATAGCCATGTCCGTCTGTCCGTCTGTCCGTCTGTCCGTCCGTCTGTCTGTGGAAACACAAAATACTCCTCCAATACAGAAGAGGTACTGCTAATTTTCAGTCAAATTGTTTGTTGATATCATGAGCAGTTTTCTAGTGAAAATGATCAAAATCGGTTAACGCGTTCAAAAGTTATGAGTGAAAATGTGGGAAGACCTCTAAAATTTTTTTTTTTTTTTATTTCATCATACATACATACATACGTACATTCAATGCTTATACACAAGAATATACGCAAGCAGGGATGGCTGTCAATATCGCTGAAATACCGTCCCCGATTCTAACACCTTTCAACTGACTATCGTTATCGCTTAAATACCGTTACCGATATTCTTGAAATACCGTTATCCGTAAAATACCGTTACCTTAAAATACCGTTACCGAAATAATCTAACAAGATCTGAACAAAAAAACTTCTGTAAATAGATATATTTTCCCAAAGTGTGATCATAAACTAGACAGTCATTTAAACTCGGGCATAATGCGGTTAAAAATTGTGGTGTGCATTAACATTACCTGAATAACTAAAATAACGTTATCCTTAAAATGCCGTTACCAAAATAATTGAAAAATCTTTTTCCCTAAAATAAAGTTACCGAAATATCTAAAATATCGTTACCGCTAAAATACCGTTAGCGAAATAAATAAAATACCGTTAACGCTAAAATACCGTTAACGCTAAAATCCCGTTACCGAAATAACTGAAGTATAGTTTCCCCTAAAATACCGTTACCGAAATAAAAGAAAATAGCGTTACTACGACCAATAACCACATAGAATCGGTTACCATCCATGGTCATGATCAACACTTAAAAACAAAAAAAAACCCACAAAATATTGTTGTTGTTTTTTTGTTTTGTTTTGTAATACAGTATGTATGTACGGCCCTATGCTCCTTATAGGAACGACGGGAATATATATATATATGTATGTACGTATGAATTAGTAGCAATCGCATGCAGAGTTGCCAGGTTTGACGATTTGTCGTCATTTTGATGATATTTAATACCCAAAATAACTAAATGACTATTTGACGACTTTTGCTTCCAAAATGACGATTTTTTGACAATAATTTAATATGTCAGCAAGATCTACTTATTTATCATTCTCATAAAATCGCCGGCTCGATTATTAAATTATATTATTTCGTTAAAAATTGAAAGCAAAAACATTGTTTTTTGATCGATAGCTAGCTTTTATATGCTAATATGATGTGAAATACAATTTTGCAAAAATGAAAATCCTAGAATTGAATAAAACTTAATCCAAACCGCATTTATTTTTTTATAAATTCATTACGGGTTTAGCTTAATTAAGTTTCTGTGTTTATATGTTTAGAACATTTCTTTAAATTTTTATAAAATTTAATTGGAGTTAGATTTAAATAAAAATAAAAAAATTTTCATGTTAAAACACAAGGCATGGACTTTTTTTGCGAAACAAACAGATCTCTAGCCCGAATATATTTCATGTTGAAAGATGATATATATACAACTTTAAATGAAACAAAATAAATCCAAAAATAAATCCGGTGCTTAAAAAACAGGCCTAATAATATAAATAAAGTGCCAAAATTTAATAATTAAAAATATAACATTAAGTTTGTTCGATAACACAAAAATTTGTACAAGTTTTTACTGGAAGGTGTTCGTTTAGACAAATACGCAGTAAAAACTGGTAAAAAGAGAGAGTAAATTGACAGTTTGATGCCAAAGAACTTACAAGTTTTTACTGGATACATTTTTGCCAGTAAGAATTTGTAAGATGAAAAAAACATATGACTAAAAAATAAAAAATTATGCTTGTATATTTAGTAAACAAAAACTAAAATTAATTTAAATTTAATTGTTTATGGATTGAAAGTGAAAATTATTAAATAACTAACTATGGAAGAAGTTAAAAAACATTAAAATTATTTTTGGTCGATAATTTCAATTAACTTTTTCCTTTTCCATAATGACCAGTTGATTTTTTTTTAATATTTAAAACAAGCTATTTTATCTAATTTAATAATTCCTACAAATTTTCTGTTCGTTTACTTTTTTGTACATTTGTCTTACTATTTGTAATTTTGTTACTGAGTAGTTTTTACTGAACTTTACAGGAAAAGTAATCGAACAGACTTATTGTTAAAGAATTTCCAAATTTTGTAAAAGAATTTAATATTTAAAAAGTTGTGCCACTGAAATGTTGTTCACAGAATTATGCAGATATAAGTGTTTAACAGTTCAAGTGGTAAAATTAGTTTGATTTAAAGTTGTATTTATTTGATCTTTCAACATTATATTTTTGTTATTTTATTAATTAATAATCATATAATTACAAGTTATATACTATTACCCTAACCGAGCACTAGCTACTATGGCCTTCGGCGCGTTGTAGCGAAAACAGATCAGTGCCTCTGGTGGGAATCGAACCCACGACCCCCGCACTGATAAGCCAGCACGCTACCAACTAGCCTACTGGGGCACACTGTTTCAACATTTTATAAATATGAATATCGTTGTAAAATATAATGATTTTCGAAGTTTAAACCAAAGAGAAGTGTCAAAAATCGTGTTATATTACTACGATAACACGTTAACATTTGAAATGTGAATAACATTATTGTATTTTATTTTTTATTAAAACTTTATCCCTCTTCTAAAAAATATATTTTATTTTGACGATTGTTCAAAATATGATGACGATTTTGACGATTTTTTCTAGAAAGTTTGTCGTTTTTCTGCTTTGCAAACCTGGCAACACTGGTTATAAGTGCAAATGCGAGAAGCCCTCGAAAAATTGTTAAGCTAATTTATAAAGTATGCTTTTGTTTTCCATATACCAGGCTTGCCATATACCTTTTTTTGTTAACCCCAACAAATCAAAAAATCACCAATAAGAAAAAGGTAGAACAAAATAGTTTAGTTAAAATTCTTTATTTATTTGACTGCATTAACCGGAGTTGCCAGACACATTAATCGTTATCAGATCAAAAAAATATCCAGGAACAAAATCCCCGAATCCAACAATGTAAATTCATAACTTTTTTCGTACACTATTTTTACTTATTTTCATTCTCAACCTTTAATAAATTGCAAGGAAACTCTTACACTCTAATTACATTTATTAAAAACCCCATTCAATTTAAAGGACATTCACTTTCAGAACTTTTTTATTTAAGACATATAAGGTGCATACTTCATCTTAAAATCTTTTGATTATATGCATTTGGTTTCCTTAAAAGCCCTAATTTTTATTTGATACATACAAAAATAATCTAAATTAAAGTATTGATGTGTAAAAACCAATCGAATTTTGGGAAAATTTCTTAGGGTTCTTATTCTAGGAGTCGTAAACGAGAATTGCACAAGCAACTGAGCTGAAAAAACAATAATTTGAAATACCAGTTTCTTTAATTTTTTGTATCTCGAAAACACTCGAAAGATTTTCTTTTATAATTTTTGACAAACTTAGTTTCATCACACTTTCCGTTTTACTTATGTGATGTATAGTATAAACACATGTGTTGTAATGTAAACTGGCATTTCATAATTATTTCATTATGTATGTCTCCGCAAGTGTATTTTTCTTCCCTTAAATTTATCTAAAATTCTGATTATTCGAAACTGTTTTTATGCGTTTGTATTCATTGCATCTCTTCTAACGATCCAAAAATATATTTTAGTAACTTTCTTTCATTATTATATAGGCAAAGAGACAAACAACAGGCGAATTTTACAACAGTTTTTTTAACATCATAAGGAACTATACAAATATATATTTTTCACTACACGTTCTTCTTTAGGTAATCAGAATAACCTTTGAATACCCACTGCAGAATTTCAGATTCATTTTAGTAAACTTTAATTAAACATTTTTTTCTTCTGAAACATCCCAAAGACATTAATCAATCAGTCATATTTTGTTTTACTTATAAAAACAACATTATTTTTGTTATTTTTACAAAGAATATAGATATTAATATTGTTTGCACTTTCCCTGGTTTATGAAAACACCGAGATGGAGGGTATCCAAAAATTCGTCACAGCCGAATTTAATCTTTTTTAATACCAAATTCGGCACATCGGACTTTAATGCTTCCACTTGTTTTTCTTAGAGCGCTCAACAAGCCGACATTCTGGCTTAAGTGTAAGTCGTCAGGGACTTAGTTAAGCATTTCCCTTCTCCGAATATTCTTTGCGACCTAACCTAAACGTAAAGTAACATTAAAAATATTTTTTTGAAAATCTATATTTAGAAACATTATTTTGTGATTTTTGTAAGCATGATAGTAAGGTGTATATTTTTGATATCACGAACAAAACCTCGAAGCACAACAATTTATTTACATTTTAAGCAACCCATTATTATGTGCAACAATAGCTCAGTTGGTAGACTTTGCACCTAACAACCAGAGAACATAAGTTCGAATCTCAGCGTAACCACGTTATTTATTTAGTTAAATTAAATTTATTTAGTTTAGTAATTCATTAGTTAAATTTAACTTTTATAATGTTTTTTTTATGAAAATCTATTTATAGACACATTACTTTTTCCCACCATGTAACCAGATAAGTAACCAGTTACTTTACCCCCTACAAGGAAATGAGTCCACCCATTACTTTTAGGCTCATCGCCTGTAAAATTCATCATTGAAGTAAGGTGTATTGTAATGCGTGACGCCATGTGGCGATACATTACTTTACCCATTATTTGGTAATGTGTGGTTTCGTAGGGTTATTCGTTTCCTGACAAATCTGCCATTAAAATTCTTTGATATAGAATTTTTGGTATTAACACAACTGTTTAATTCTTAAAGAAGAAATAAGTTATGACAATGGTTAAAAGTGAGGGATTTTGTGAAGAATTCATAATACGCTTAGTTATAACGCGTAAGATATCTCGAAAACCGGATGCAAATAATGAAATTTTGAGATCAGATTCGTATTCAGCGGATCTCAAGCCGTCTGAAAAGTTCACCTTTGTTCTAGGTTCTTACACTTAGAATACTATGTACACTAGGGGTGTTCTTATTTGTATGGGAAAATTTTAAAAAGTGTTTTTTCTAGTTCGCCGGCACGATTCTTGTTCCCTTCTGTTAAAAAAGTAATCCTGTAAAATTTGGAGTCAATCCGATAATTTTTAGTGGACCCGGAAACGATTTGAAAATTTTCATGGGGTCTATATGGGCAAAATATCCATTTTTAACGAAAGTAGTTACATCAAATGAAATTTCATATTAAAAAATAATTGTATTTTATATATAATAAATTTATTAATCATTACTATTTTATTTATCATGTTATTAAAGTAGCTTTGTTATATGATGGATATTTCATTCGATAAGCCTCAACAACCTGAAGCAACAATTGTTTTTCGTCTTCATCATTTGTCAAGATTCTATTATAGTCTTGAATAAACTTAACGCCTCTCTCTGCAATATCATTGACGACAAATAAGTCCTAACATGCGGTCCAACCTTCTTCAAATGCGTATGATGTTTCCCAACTTGAAGGCTCTAACAGTAAAAACTCCATTGGCAAACCAAATTTACTAAAGAAACATTTTGTTTTCTCTGACACGAAATCACACAACGAAATATTTTAAAATCCAATAAATTCGAACATCTTCGACCATTTTCTAATTTTACTATTGGGTTCTTTAATTAGAGGTTTTTAAGCATTTTCTGTTTCTCTTCTATGGGTATTTTCGAATCATAAAAAGCAAGAGCTACTACTTGCTCTGAAATGTACCATAAATGGTTGCTCATTTTTTTAGAATTATTGCTGATATGTCCGTGTCTATTTCAGTATACTTTATGGCATCTTGAATAAAAGTTAAATCTTGAAGCGGTGCGTCTATAGCATTAGTGCATTTGAACCAAACTTTGATATAAAGAGTCACTATAAAAACGCAAATATCGCGTAAACCATTCAATTCCTTCTTCGTTAGTTTGAATTGATCACGGAACATAAATATTTTCAAGGAATATATAGCCTTTGCCATCCAGCGTGCATGGCTAGTTGGTCCAGGCGTTCGGAAATTATACTGCTCTGCACCGACAAACATCAAAGCCAACTGTAGTAATTCTTTATAGTCTTCTCGATTTTGAGATTTAGCCAGTTGAGCATAGCAAAAAGTTTTACAGTGTTCTAGTTCAGCTGCACTTATTTTTTCACAAATGGCCGAATCTTCAATGCCACTTTTGAAAGCTTGTTTATTTATATTTGGCCAAAATTTTCCAAATCTTTCAAAGATGGGAACTTCTGGTGCAGAGGTTGAAGAAAGTTTTGTTTCGAAAACACTTCGCAAAACGACCTCATAAATATGGTGGCGGCAAGGTAGATTGATAAGACTACGGCCAATTTTTTTTTCTAAAAGAACTGCAGCACCTGTTTTTATGCCAGTATTTGTTGACGTTGTATCATATGACAAGCCTTTGACTTGATCAACAATTTTCCATTCACGTAATCTTTCATACACTATATCAGCAATATTTTCACCACTCGAAGATGCTACTTTTGGTGCGCCGAGAAATTTTGATGTGCCGTTGAAACTAACAGAAATTGCGATTCGCTCAACCTTCGTGGGGCCGATCAAGTCTTTCATGAATTTTCCATCAAAATGAGCTACCAGCGATCCAGTTTTACTCACCTATAAATGATGAAAAGATTGTTACAATATCAAAAACCAACTCTTGCTGAAAATCACAATTTACATTATCAGTGAAATTAGCTGAAATTTCTTCAGATTCCCTTAAACGGTTCTCTTGGCGTAAACGATGAATAGTTGAACGATTGATTGCAAGTTCTTCTACACGTAGTCCAAATGCTTCACCTGCTGCTATTAGAATATGAACTGCCATTCCATCAGACACTTTGGCATTGTCAAGAGCTGCTAGCAACCTTGCTGTTAAAAAATTTTTGCGCCCTCGTTTTTGACCATGATTACTTTTTGAGGTTACATGTGTTTCATCATTATGCATCTCGTTGCTTGATATGTCACTAATATCACCTTCATCATTACACTCCATTAATTGAGAAACATCTATAAAATATTAAAAATAAAACATTACAATATTGAAGTTCGTCACCCTTACCTGTGCGGCTCATTTCCTCCTCATGCTTTCTTTTCCTTGCAGCTTCCTTATCTTTTCGTACTTGTGCTCTATTTTCCCGATCCCACAAAACCTTGTCAACACCAGCCATACAACCGGGACGTCCTTTTTTTCTTTGCATTTCAAGAAACTCTCTATCTTCTGCAATCCGAATTTTTTCTAGTGCATCAGCGGTAGCAATATCAAATAAGTCGTCTAGACTATTCAAAAATGACTCAGCAGCTTCTTTTTGGGAACTCGACCTTTTACCAGGAACTGTTTTCTGAATGATTTTCCATTTGTCGTATAATTTTACAAGCTTTTCAACGCATTTGTGCTCTTCTCGAATAGGTATACGTGCTTGTTGCCAAAATATTTCCACTGCACTAATTGCTAGCTTCGCACCAAGCATCGCAGTCATTTTTACAAACCGCATGTTGTAAAATACAACTTGCAAGACCTGACGATTAGACGGTAGTTTTGCACCAGTAATTTGATGAGAAACATTTCCAATTAGATCGATTTTCTTCAAATTTTCAATGGCTTTACGCGTTCCAATAACTGAAGCACTCGACATTATTAATTTCTTTTATTATATAACAATAATTAAATAACAAATTAATCTAGAAAAATCTATTATTATTAAATTATTAATTCTTTTCGATTTCCCTGATAAGAACTCACTCCACTGCGATCACAAATTACGATTTTAAGTAGAACTATGAACTGTTTGCTTCCAAAGCCAAAAATAAAGCGAAAATTAAAAACACAAGAGAAAATGTTCTCGAAAATGTCCCGTTATCAGCGGTATATGCAATTTTTAGTAGCTCAAGAGTACACAATTTCTTGGAATATGTTCTGCGCCAAAAGTAAAGCGTGCGAAAATAAATTTATGTTTTTTTAAGTAGGTAACTGTTATTGCGACTTTAGAGAACTAAACAGTCAATATCATGCATTTGATATTTATTTTTTATAATTTTAAGAGAAGAAAACCAAAAACAGTTATTGTTTCATTTCCTTTTGTGATGGATAAAATAAAGTTCAAAATTTAAATGTAACTACTTTCGTTAAAAATGGATATTTTGCCCATATAGACCCCATGAAAATTTTCAAATCGTCTCCGGGTCCACTAAAAATTATCGGATTGACTCCAAATTTTACAGGATTACATTTTTAACAGAAGGGAACAAGAATCGGGCCGGCGGTTGATAAATTTCAAAAATTTCAAAATAAGAACACCCTTAATGTACACTGATAATAATCCATACGTAAAGTTACGAAAAAAATGTAAAATAAATGAAAATTTTTACACTTTACGAAAATTTTTGTAGTTTTGACAATAATTTTGTATTTTTATGCATGGATTATTATGAGTGTAGGTAAAGACCACTGCAAATGTAGTTAAGAATAAATGAAATTTTACTTAAAGAAAGAATGAATTACATTTCAGTAAATTCAACTAACATTGCAACTTGTTTTTTAATGTTCAAAAAATGAACCACAATTGTAGTAAAAATTAACCACATATGTTAGTTAAGTGCGCCCCGCTAGGCTAGTTGGTAGAGTGCAGGCTTATCAGTGCGGGGGTCGTGGGTTCGATTTCCACCAGAGGCACTGGTCTATTTTCGCTACAACGCGCCGAAGGCCATAGTTGCTAGTGCTCGGTTAGGGTAATATTATATAATTTGTAATTATATGATTATTAATTAATAAAATAAAAAAAAATGTTAGTTAAAAAGAAACAAACATTTATTTTTTTTTTTGTATATTTTTAAATAACAAAAAACGAATGTAAAAAACGAATGTAAAATCATAAAACAGTAATTTGATGTGGTTTGTTTTTTAAAATGATCTACAAGGTTAGTAAAAATTTAATTTGTTCAACAAATGACTGATATTTACTTAAAAATAAAGAAACTGTATTACAACCCAAATAACTACATATTTTTAAAGCAGAAGTTCCCTGAGTGTATGCTCTCTAAAAATTGTGTATTGTGTATTTTCTTTTTGTCAATAACTAATTCTAGACGACCCTTGAAGAGACACCCTAATATTTTTACATATAAGTAAGTAAATATAACTCTAAACTTGTAACCTAAATATTTGAAAATTAACTTCAATGTATTTAAACGCAGTCAAGTAAATTAAACATGCAATTAAATTAGTTATTTAATTTTAAAACAAATTTAAATAAATGTTATTTAAATCTAATGTTACACAAATCCTTTTTTGTATTGTTTGAATTTTGTTTAACTTAATGTAATATTCAACATGTTGGTTACACACATTTTGACTTTCATGTTCGCACAAACGCATTATTCAGATCATACATATTCATTTATTATTCGTAAATGATGCTAAATGATATACGCATTTAACGCAACATCATGTTTTGAATAAATACTATAAACCATGGGATAAAATACAGAACTATAGGTGTGTTCACAAGGTTTTATATACGCAATATCAAGGTGACCATTTTTTTCTGACATGAAATCAGTACAAAATTGGTCAGTACAAAATTGGTCTGTAGTTGGTTAATATATATACACCTGATCAAACCTTGAGTTTCTTGTGGGTGGTGGATTAGAATGAGGCTGAAGATGACTTAGTCAAAAGTGCGGCACTCCGTCTAGCGCTGATCCCCACAAGATTTTTTCATCTTCTCTTACAACAAGTGTTTTCTATTGGTAATACACTCAAAAAAATAAGTTAGTACCAAAGTTAGTAAAACATCTTGTAAATCAGGTATACTATTTTAGCAAATTTTTTGCTAAAATTATGTTTTAAACTAAAATTTTAGTTATACTTAGTCAGCACTTAACTGTTTTGAACTAATGTTTTACTAATATTTAACTAATGCTTTACTATTTTTTTTTGCTAATTGCTAATTTGCTTATTTGCTGATTAGCACACCAATAGTGTGAACAACAACCAGATTTAAAGTTATATGCAGAATGAATTAGTTGTCAAGATGTAGTAGTGACGAGGAAAATTATACTAAAAAGTAATGATTATTTTTGAGTTGTATTTTTGTTTGCTCAAAAATAATGATTATGGCTGATTTTTATTAATATTACTCAAAAATAATCATTACAGTTGAAGAAAATCCTTATAATTTATAATATAATCATTATTATGTAATTTTTATTATAAAACTCATACTGATTGCGGTCCCTGTTTTTTTATATATAAGACAAAATTGTGGATTGAAACAACTTAAATTTTGCGTTTTCACCGGCTTGTGAAAGTAATTGTCTATTAATTTAATAAAAGACAAAATAAAATATTTAAATTTAAAAAAGATTAAATGTGTATTTGTAGTCAAATTGAGTGGTCAAGTTGATAACAAATATACAACAGGTAGACAGACTAAAGCAAGAGGTAAGATATACATCTTAGGTAAATTTTTATGTTTCCATTTTCTTATTGCAAAATAGTTGTATATGTTACATTTTGTTATTTTGTCGTTTTGTTTCATAATAGTCTACGGCATTAGCGTTCCTTTAAAAGATAGCGTCATTGAGACAACCATTGATGTAAGTATTTGAAAGCTTTAGCTGCATTAGATTCGAGGTCATACATGGGTGTGATCGCTAAACGGTCATGACTTGGTATTGTTACGTTTGTAACGTAAGATGAACGCAGGTTTGATTCTTACATCCTCAGGTTGGTGGAAAATTTATCATAGAGAGACAATCTGACTACTATAAGCCACAAATAATAATACAATTTAAATGAGCCTATCCATAAAAAGGCAGAAACCAGTCTAGTCTGATTTAAAAAAATTAATAGTGTTTATAAATTTTAGAGAAATACGTTTATTCTTCTTCTTGATCTCAACATTTGTAAAAGAAAGATAATTTTGTTTATGTTATATATAACTATTTCTTTATATTTACAGATATTTCATTAACTCATGTCGTCAATGTGGGAGTATGGAAATTTTTATATATTGTAACGTATTTTAAATTATTTTAAACAGAATCACAAAAATATATATTAAGATTTTCAGCAAAATAAATTAACTAAAGTAGAAATTTTCTACAATTTTTTGAGTTTCTTTTTAGTCTACTAATATTCAGCAAACATTTCATTTTTTAATTTGTAATCCACTACATTAGCAATTGTTTGCAAGCACCCTCCTGACTAAAATTTTGCTGACTCAGCAAATTTTTTTGCTGACTTTACTAACTTTGTTATTTGAGTGTAGTAACATTTAATTATGATCTCAAACCTGACAATTCAAAACGAAATTGAAAGTTAACTTTAACAAAAATTATGTTTGCTTTGTGGGCTAATTTGTTGCCCACCACTTTTTACTCTTTTAGCCTTATAATCCGGTCGATCAGGTCGAAAAACGAGTTAAATGCTGCATGTATGTGATATAGTGGTATTTTGGTTCGTTCACATTGAAGAGCTCTCCTCAAAGCTTCAACGTTTACGTATTTTTTTGTGAGGACCTTATAGTACAAAATAGCCCAAAGAGAGCGCCCATCGGGAGTTATTGCTTTTTAAACTAGAAAGTAAAATGGTGCTTGGGTTCGAGTGGCCCAAGTACGAACCTACATTCACCTTTGCTCCAGACCCGACCATTTTGGTTATTAACATATTGTTCAATTGGATAACATTTATCATCTAAGAAGTCAATATTTGGCAGATTTAAACTGGTGTGCAGGCGCTGAAGTTCCTACGAGCTTGTTCTACCTTATAATATAGGCTAAATACGAACATATCGAAAATATTAAAAAAATTTTGAAAATTTGTTTAGTTTGTACACTCAGGAAACTTCTGCTGTAAATACTTGTATGTGCTTTAGTTGTAATACAGTATCTATATTTTTAAGTAAGGAACCCGTGATTTGTAAATTTTTGACCATTAAAAAAAAAAACAAGCCACAGCAAATTACTGTATTATGATTTTGAATTCATTTTATATAGCAGTTTTATTTTTATTAAAATAAAAAAACCTATGTTTGCTTATTTTTAACTACATATGCAGTTAGTTTTTACTAAAATTGTATATCATTTGTTGAACAGTAAAAAAACGAATGGCAATGTTAGTTCAATTTACTAAAATATAAGTCGTCCTTTTTTCAAGTGAAATTTAATTTGTTTTTAACTAAATTTGGAGTGGTCTTCTTTACCTAACTAGTATTCTAAGTGTAGTAATATTTTGTTATTTTTTTTAAGAAAATAAAACAGTAATTTTAAAATTTATATTCATTTACATTTGTAACACTTAAATTGTAGCCCCCTGTACGCAAAAACTCTACTTTTAATATTATTAATTTTATTTAAATTTAACGCCGGCATAATTTTTACGCAGCTAAAGAAAAATGATTAAAACTAATGGCTTTAGTATGCTTAAATATCGGCTGACATTTACAAAAACTATTATTCAAGTCATACAAAATATTTTTGGAAAATATTTTACCTCAAAGTGGCTTGATGTTCCTCACATACAAATTTTAAATGTCTTGGGAACCCTATTTCGGATTTTGATAATTTGTGGTACCAAGAATTAAGTAGTTTTTAAAAATAGTATACCAAAAGTAAAACATTTATGTGTAGTTTTGAAACATTTTAAACGTTTACACTATTTTGTCCAACGCCTGTAAAATATCTCGCCATCGTTTTTTATTTATTTTTACGAAGTTTAAAAATAACATTATTTATTTATATACCAAATTTCAACTATTTATATACAGAAATAAACAAGTTATGGAAGTCATACTGCATTCTATTTCTTTTATCGTAAAAGTCAGTAAAAGTTTTATTTTTTACCTTCATTTTTTTCGGCCAATTAATTAAAGTCAACAAATATTTTTGGTGGAAAAAAATAAACATTTAAAAAAGCAGAACATTTTCTCAGCAAGAATCGGTTCTCCGACATTTAACTCTGCATTCTTTTTTTGTTTTAAATTTAAAAATAACTGTTATTTTCGATCCCTGATTCAAAGACAATAACGAAATGTAGAGACAACGTATAAAACGCATTCATCAAAAATACTTTATTACAAAAAAAGTAGTTACAAAATTTTAGTGAATACCCTTACTGTAGCAGTTACATACTAACATATTAATAGGGATGAATTAACTAAGTAAATGTGTTGCTAAAAATGTTTATATTGGGGTGGCCAAAAAAGGATTATGTATAATGGCTGAATTAGCCACACGTAAACTTATCGCTCTTTCATACAATCCGTCAATTGGAAATGTATCGAACAACTCATATTTTATTACTTCTTCCGTTTTTATTGAACACCAAAACAAAAAAAAAAACACATAAATGGTCAGAAAATTTGCTGGCTAGATTTGTTTCGACATACACACCAAATATTTAACAATTCATTGCTTTAATGGTGCACCAGTAAAAAAAAATTTTTCTGTGCCAAAAAATCCGAATCTAAAAACTTCGGAAAATTGACTCTCTAATGATAAATATCAAATATGAGGTTTTCCAAGACAACTGTCCAGCTAAATAAAGTATGTCGTATCAACATTAATGTTGCAGTCATTATTGTCCTGTATGATTAACAATTTAAGAAATTTTTTATCTCTTTTTTAAAGTGGGCCAATTAGGCTGGGTTAAATATAGACAAATTTAGCGCTCAATTTTAGGTATATTATGTAAACTTTGTATTCTAAATAAAAAAAAAATATTTTTTTTCCAATATATTCTTGAAAGTACGTTTAAACGTACTATGCATACCCAACTTTTTCTACGAGAACACACACCCGGGATACGTTTGTACCTACTAGCTTATTTTGGCTTTTACTAATGTTTATATGATCCAATTTCATTATTTTTTTTTTAAATGCGAGTATTAATAAAGGGTCCGCCAAATAACTTTTTTTTTTTTTGAAAATGCAATAAAAAAACTACTGAATATTTTCTCAAATTTCTTTTTTTATTTGAAAGTACAATCCTTCCGGTTAATAATGGAAAATAACTTCATTCAAATGGCTGCATCGGCTGGCCATGCAGTAGCCTACACGATCGGTCCAATTTTTTAAGCACATTATCGATTGTATGCAGCTGTATTTCACCAATGGCTTCACGAATATTGTCCTTTTAAAGCGTCAATTGTCTCTGGCTTGTTGGCGTAACACTTATCTTTGACGGCATCCCACAAATAATAGTCCAACGGTGTCATATCACAGCTCCGAGGTGGCCAAACGACATCAGCTCTGCGGCTGATATTGCGATCTTCAAAGACAGGGCGCAAAGCATCAAGTGTAGCTTCGGCTCACGAAATAAGCACTAGTTGAAAAAAACGTTAGGTGGCGGACCCTTTATTTTAAAAATGTTTTAGTTTTTGTTTCATGCAAATATTCTACCTGGTTTAAGAGATATATGCAAAAGAGGTCACGGGCATGGGATAGCAAAATGTTGTTTGTGTTTACGTAGGTGTCGACTTTGGAAGCTCGTAGCTCCTGAACCGAATTGGAAGTGCCTATGACAAGTTCTCCCAGTTATATATTTTGCTTTATTTTAAACTAATGAAAATTGTATGCCTTTATGAATAAACAATAATCCTGAATTGAAAAATTAAACTTAAATAAAAACTTGTTTTCTTCACTCTCATTTCTGTACAAATACAAATTTCTGCAAAGACCCTGATCCCGCGAGTTATATCCTAGCTAAAGGGAGAAATTCCGTCGTTACAGTGATTACTTATGTTTACAGAAATTACTTATGTTTTCTAGATCCGAAATCTCTATGTTAAGGCGTTCCTGAGTTATAGCACTGCAAAGTTGCAAGTGGATACAATTGTAACTGGGTGTGTGTTCTAGGGTTAATACTGACTAAAACGAGACCTTGTTTGTTAAAATCGATGGAAAATTGTTAAAGTTACAATTTTTTCTTTAGCATACAATTTTAATTTTAACCTATATATGCAAAACATACACACTTTACTTAGGACGCAAACAATTTTTCCATTACTTTTTATTGATAAAAAACATGGATGTGATGGTAAACATTAAACATTAAAAGGGTGTTTTTTATACAGGTCTATAACTTTAAGCTGGCAACACTTTTTAAACTGGCGGCCAATTTGTCAGCTGTCAAGTGATTTATGTTCAGTTTGGTTTGGCATTTCAACATGAATAGACTGACACCTGTACAACGCTTCAAAATTGTGGAAATTTACTTTGAAAATCATGGTTCTGTTCGAAATACGTATCGCGCACTGCGTCCATTTAACGGTGAACAGAATCGTCAATCTGAGCAATTAATTCGAGTAACTATGGAACGTTTTCGCAACACGTTTACTCTAAATGATAATATGCATCCACAGAGACGTCGTACAGTACGTGCAGAAGACGTCATTGCTGCTGTATATCGTAGCGTAGAGGAAGACCCCAATCAGTGACCGCTATTTATTTGTTTATTAAGTCTTTGGATACAAGTCCTTACAAACTAGAACAATTAATTGTTAAATCTATTTATTTTTCTCATAAAAGGAAAAATTTAATAACATGTTTTAAATTCATTTATATTTAAACCAAAATCTAATAAGCAATGTTTACATTTTTTACAATATTGACAATAAAATGTTAAAGAATTAAATAAAATAAGAGCCCTGTCAATAGCTTAATTTTTTCCATATTCAGTACGATGTGTTTTGACATAATAGCGGACAATCAATGGAACCTGAAATAAGTCCATGAATAAATAAAAGCGATGAGTTCATTCTACGCGATTCTAATGTTTGAAGGTGCATTAAGTTGCACCGATTTTGATAGGATATCACTGGGTCATGATAATTTATATTTTGCAATGCAAAGTTGATAAATTTTACCTGTAGCTTTCCCAGGCGCTTTATGTGAACTGCAGCATAAGGGTTCCATATAAAAGATGCATATTCTAGTTTCGGTCTGACAAACATTGTGTACAGTAGTTTTCTAGTGTATGCATCACTATAATCTGCAGAATTTCTTCGGATAAATCCTAAGACAGAATATGCTTTAGGAATTATGAAATTCATATGGTTAATTAAACAGAGATCTGAGCCGAAAATTACTCCAAAATCATTGATTTCATTAACTGTTTTAAGTGTAAAATCTTGAATTTTATACGATGATAAAAGGGGGGAATAACATCTATAATAACTCATATGATAACACTTATCAGTATTAATGGTTAAACCATTTTCCCATGGCCAACATACAACTTTATCAACATCACGTTGCAAACCCCGAACATCATTTATGCTCGAGATTCTATTGTAGACCTTGAGGTCGTCAGCATATAACAAAAAATCGCTATGAGAAAAACAAAATTGAATATCATTTATGAAGAGGTTAAAAAGCAACGGTCCTAAAACACTTCCCTGCGGAACTCCAGAGATAGCAATATATGAATAAGATGTGATATTTTCTATTTCTACAATACATACTCTGTTAGTTAAGCATGATTTTAGCCAATTTAATAGAGCCATGATTACTGTCTTATTCGTTCATCAATTGAACAATCATGATGTGCAGGAGCTGTGGTTTTAACAAGACGGCATAACATGTCACACAGCTCATGCCACAATCGATTTATTGAAGGAAACGTTTCACGTTTTGCACCCGTGAATTGGCCTCCAAGATAATGCGATTTAACACTGCTGGACTATTTTCTGTGGAGATATGTGAAGTCGATAGTCTACGCTGATAAGCTAGAAACGATTGACAACGTTCGCCGCGTTATTGCCAATATACGGCCACAAATGTTGGAAAAGGTCATGAAAAAGTCCAGATTAGACTACATCCGGGACTGCCGTGGCCAGAAGTCATATTTAAATTATAATGCCTGAATATTATTTCTCGAATAATGTAAAATTCATGTCAATTTAAAAAATTCATCTTTGTTTTATTCCATTTCAAAGTTCTATACCTCTATAGAAAAAGCCCTTTATTGTGTTATAAAACTATCTATCGACATCTCCAAATTAAGCATTTTAAAATATCTTTAAAAGTAATTAAAAAAAAGACGTTTACGAATTTTTATCTCATTTCTGGGCCATTTTCTATTCCAGACTAAATGGGTTATTAATATCCGATGAAGTAAAATTAACATATCTGAAAATTTTTGAGTGTATTAAATGAATAAATAAAATAAAAGCAAATATTTTCGGAAATTCGAATTTTGGTAATTTTTTCAAATATTAAACATATTTGTAATACCAACCTGAACGCATGATATTATGTATCAAATTAAAATTAAGTATACGACATGGACATCGCAATATTTCTTTAATTTAATTAGATAATTTTTGTCTATACAATAATACAGATATAATGATACGAAATCGTTAAACAAAAAAAAAATCCTACAACTGATTTTTTTATCAAAAAAAGTTTATATACAATATTTTTAATTTACCATATGAATATCTTACACAGAGAAAACAGATTTATTGTGACAATCAATTTTTTTGCAGTAATCTTGTATTTTGGCTGTAGCAATCAAATATTTTACAGATGCAATCGAAATTTATTGTTTCAAAATTATCCAATTAACAAACATGCTAATGGTTACAATTAACCTATTTTCTCTGTGTAAACCAGCACAAACCCTCATATCTTAATGGACATGTTTTAGAATGGATATGTTTAAGAGAATAGAAGTCTCAGGGATAAGTGTTATTTTTTTCAGCCCAAACTTATTTTTAGTGACTACTAATTGGAGTCTTTAATTACCATATTTTACGTTTATTCTTATTAATTCGTTCTATTTTAAAGAACATAAAGACAAAATCGGCATCAAATGAGATGTTTTTTTGAAGAGTCATTTACTGGTATATAAAACATATCTAAAGATTTTCATGTATCCTTAATATTCAAAAAAATGTGATTTAAGTATCTTTAAAACTGGTGCTTTATATGGGAATTGTAGTTGTATTACGCGGCACGGGTCACTCGTGACTAAGCTAGTTGCTTTTGGTGCCGGTAATGTCTTCTCTCGATTTATAACGAGTTTTCTCAGTGACCGCACCCCAGTAAAAAAATGTTGTGTTTTTAGAAGCAGGATAAACCAAATGGGCTAATGTAAGTGCTTTCTATTATCTTATACTGAGAAGCTGCAAAAGAAACGAATAGTTTTCGTATAAAAATAAACAAAAAAAATTTTAGAGCTTTCTGATTTCCCTTACAAGAATACAGGTTGTAAGCAGCTTACCTTAATCCCTTACAAGGATGCAGGTTGTAATGCAGAAAGTTTTATATCGTGGGTATTTAACGATCTGTACCTGTTTTACCGAGTGATTTCCGATTGTGTTTGGTGTTTTTGAGTATGTTGTACAAAATAAATAGTCATTTAATTGTTTCTCAAGAGCTAGCACGTGGTGCGGAAAAAATAAATTATTATATTAATATGTCTAAAATTTTAACAACAAAAAATTAATATCTGTAGAATTTTATATAAAATAAATTATATAGTATTCATATTATTACTTTTAATCGTAATAATGTAGGCATGAAATATGATTTAACTGAAAGCCATGAAATCACAGCTTTTTATAAGCGCATATTTTGACCGAAAGTAATGCTTCCAAGTGGGAATTTGCCATATAAAAATCATGGCATATGACAGCAGGTTTGTAAGAAATTCTTTTCGGCTTACTCCCTTACAAAACTGCTTGACTGTAAGCAGCGTTTTTTACTGGGACTTTACGTGTTGTTTTAGATGGGGTCTCATCAAACGAGTTTCAGCAACATTCCGGTGTACCGCAAGGTTCCGTTCTTTCTCCTAAATTTTTCTTAATGACCTTCTTGGTCAGACCTTCAATCCTATCTACTCTTTTGCAGATGACAGCAGCATTAGTCATTAATTTTCATTCAATCACAGGCCAAGCTCTTTGGAGATAGAGGGCATGCGGCAGAACATGAATGACACACTCAGTGAAGGCCTTTTTACAATCTCCGAGTGGGGTCGCGCGAATAAGGTCGATTTTAATGCATGCTAGACCCAATGTTGTATGTTAACCCACAGACGGGCTGTGGAATTAACATTGTCATCTTAGGAATCGGATAATCTTGATGTTCTGGGCATGAGAATACAGTGTGATATCCGTTGGAATAAGTCTTGGTTTTTTGAAACGGTGCAAGACTTACTTCACTCCATCCGATCTCCTTACTATTTATGCCAGCTATATCCGGCCAAAATGGAATACAACTCTCATATATGATCAGGGGCTCCAGTGTCTATTCTGAAGCTTCTGGACCTTGTTCAGGGGAGGGCGGTGAAGCTTATCAATGACAGTTGTGTATCCAAGTCTATTGATTCATTAGATCATCGTCGGAATGTGGGTTGCATACCACTTTTCTATCGATATTACCATGGGAGATGCTCATCTGAGATAAGTGAACTTATTCCGCGAGCCCGAGTTTTTATTCGTATTACTCGCTTATTTAGTAGAGCACATCCGTTTGTAGTTGATTGTCCTTTCGCACAACGCATTACAGAGAAAATTCGTTTTTTAGTCGAACGATTCGTATGTGGAACAAACTTCCCGCAGAAGTCTTCCCTGTTACTTACCATTTAGAAAAATTTATGTCAAATATCCACAAACACTACTCCCTCTTTCTTCCTTCCCATACCCTATTTTGCTGATCAATACAATGCACTGCATGAGTAGGGGCATCCCCTCAGTAAATTAAAAAAAAACTAAAAAAAAAAATAAAAATAATGCATATTAATGAATTTTCAATTATATCGAAGGGGTGTAATTTCTTTTGATATTCTGAATCGTTCGGCTATTATGCGACTTTTACCGAAGTGCTTTTTTAAAAATATTTTAAAAACGTGGCCACTTTGGGTCCACAATATAGCACCGTGCAGCAGTAGTTTTCAGACATGGAAAAATCAATACATAGAAGCATATCCACCAAAAGTTTTTCTTTTCTAATTAGGCATTTTCATCGATGAATTTAACATTGACTTGACAGAGGAGGAAATCATTCCAAATATGATTCTTTGGAAGTTTTTCTGCCTCAACAACTTCTTGGATGTTATTTAGGCATACGATATTCCTACGAAGTTGTTTTGCAGCAGTAAAATAACAATTGCTCTGACAAGCCAATGTTAAATTCATCGATTAATATTGCTCCATTAGAATCATTCACTGGCCCTATGTTCCAACTAGGAATCCCAGGAATTTATATATTAGAATCATTCCTTGGCAGAGTAGTTTTTATTTTGTATATAACGGTCCACCCAAAAAAATAGGCCTTTCTGCTTGTTCGCACGCTGCAGATGACATATATTAAGATACTTCGATTTAGTTTGACACACTGACTTATTTCGACCCAATGACAAATCCTTTTAATATTGATTAGAATTGTCCCATGTTTAGACTTCGTGTCCATATAACGGCCAACTGAATAAATTGTCTCTCATTGTCGTCCCTACGGTGCTGGTCGCATATATCAAGATAATTTTTTTATCAGTCACACTGACTTATATCGGCCTAAGAACAAGCCGGTCGATGGCTAGATCTGCTACCCATAAAAAGGCTTTCATAAATTTTCTTTTTTAGGTCGTACGCTGAGTTGGCATATATGAATATAATGCACGAAAATCGACAAATTGTTATTTTGAGGGACATCCTAATGTGCATATATTGTTAATATCGTGCTGTCCAACTCAAAAAAAAAAAAAAATTTTGTTTTCTACAGAAATGTCCCATATTTGTACGTAAGGAGAATTTTAATCTTTGCAAAATCTGGTCAAAAAAGTATTTACACTTTTTCATAATATTTAAAAAAAAAATTGATTTCGCTACTGATTTGATTGAACACCAATCAAAATTTCGCCTAGAAAATTTTACTGGAACTGCTTCAAAAACTGACAGCCATATTGGCATTATTGATTTGGGCCAAACCCAAATAAATGGCTTTTGGCTAAAAACGGATTCTCTGACCCTCCGTGCCTTGGCAGCATGACCAAACCCCTTTGGCTAGAAGGCTGGAATTTTGAATATGTGTTCCTTCGAATAAGACCTTACCCACTGATATAGTAATATTTGGAATTTTATATAGATATTCCTTTTTTAATATATTCCTTTTATATTTGGTCCTTTTTCTAATACACTATGGAAATTATGTAGGTAAAGAAGACAGCAATTGTAGTCAAAAACAAATAAAATTTCACTTGAAGAAAGGGCGACTAACATTTCATTAAATTCAACTAACATTTGTCATTTGTTATGACTGTTCAAGAAATTACTAACAACTGTAGCCAAAGTGAACCACATACTTTTTAACAACAAACTTTTTAATTTTTCAGATATCGAAAAAATATATTTGCAACTTTATACCCATTGAAACATAAAGAAAGGCATAACTGTTTTTTTTTAGCAACATTTAGCAACAACAAAATACACTGATATTTTTTTTATAGATAAACAAGTGTATTGTGCATAGCTTATTACGATTTATTTTTTTAAATAACAAAAAACAACTGTAAAAAATGAATGTAAAATCACAAAACAGTCATTTGGTGTGGTTTGTTTTTTTTAAATGAACTACAAGGTTAGCAAAAAATTTAATTTGTTGTACAAATGACTGACATTGAGATTAAAAATAAAGAAACTTTATTACAACGCAAACAACTATAAAATTGTGAAGCAGAATTTCCCTGAGTGTACTGCACTCTAATTAATTTCTGTTGAAATTTACCCAACTTATAGTAGGAAACTATACTCCTACTATAAGTTGGGTAAATTTACTCTATGTGTGTAAATGAAAAAAATACATACATTACGTGTTAGTTGGTCAACAAAAATCGTGTAAATGTACTATGCAAGTGCGTAAAAATATAATTAAATTTAGAAATAAATGAATAATTTCACTGAATTTTTGAGTAAAAAAAACATGCTTTACTTGTAAATATACGGATAAAGTGCGTAAAAATACATTTTTATATGCGTAAGAACCCCCTAAAAATGCGAATATTTACCTTGCGGTAAGAAAGAAAAACAGACCAAAAAATGTTTCAAATAAAATAAAAAATTAATTTTTAGAAAGAGTTTTATTAATGTGTTGTATAATAATAAATATAAAATATAAATATTATATAAAAGACTGAATTCTATTTTGAAAAAATCAGATCGGATTTTTTTAAATCGAATGATTTTTTCTAAATCAATCGCAGGGAATTCATTCTTTGCAATTCACTAGTGGGGAATTCAATCAATTTAGCTAATTCGATATTATCAATTATTAAATTCAATCATTGGGAAGTCAATTGTTGGGAATTCAATCATTGCGAATTCAATAATTGGGAATTCAATGTATTTTTTACGCAATCGATTTACAATTTTACGAAATCGGCGAAACTTAAAAACACCGCCAGAATTGAAAAAACGCTAAAATTGAAAAAATATAGTTTAAATGAAAAAAAATCCCAAAAAATTTAAAACAATCTCCAAAATTGAAAAAAAAACGCCAAAAAGGTAAAAAATCACTGAAATTGAAAAAATTGTCAAAATTTAAAAAAATTTTCAAAATTAAAAAAAAAAATCACTAAAATTTGCCAAAATTGAAAAATCACCAAAACTAAAAAAAAAAATCGCCAAAAAATAAAAAATATTGCTAAAAATGAGAAAAAGTTGTCTGTGTCATTTATTTATCTCTGTTAGTTTTTGAAACATAAGCGATGTTTCAAATAAATACTCTTTTTTATCGGCGATGATTACTTTTCGAGAGAAACGCGATTTACGAATCCAGCCAATCAAATCGAAATTTAGGATCGTTGTAGGGGTAATGGGGTTGAGTTTTGAACAACGGTGCAACCATTTTTCCTCCAGCTCCATTAGTTTTCGAAATATGTACCTTTTAAAAATTTTCTAAATAAAAACCGTCCATAACTCCAAAAATAAAAGAGCTACTGGAAATATTTTTGCACCGGTGTTCAAAACTCAACCCCAATACCGGTTCTAAATTTGTTAGATCGCGGTTTTTCTAATTTTAACGATTTTTTTTTTAATTTTTGCAGATTTTCTTTTAATTTTAGAGATTTTTCTAATTTTTTACGATTTTTAATTTTTGGCGATTTTCTTTAAATGTTAGCTTTTTTAAATTAGAATTTTTTTTTATTTTAACGATTTTTTTTTTATTAATTTTATCGTTTTTTTCAAAGATTTTTTTAATTTTAGCGACTTTTGGCGTTTTTTTTTCAATTTTGGCAATTTTTTTCAATATTGCCGATATTTTTAGATCGATTGAGTAAAAACTGACTAAATAAATCTACTGAAGAATTTTATTATTTAAAGCTCTGTACATATATTATATATTTTGAAAATATTTTTCCACAATTAGGCTGCAAACACTTGGAAATAAACTATAAACTAAACACTATCACAAATACTACAGTTATACATTTTTTTTCATTAAAATTCTCAATAAATAAAATTTTTTTGATTTTTTTTTTGGCTTTTTTAATTTGTTTAATTTTTTTTCAATATAAAATTGTCAAAATATTTATTAATATTATAAGTTAGTATATTTACAAACTTTGTGCGTAAAAATTTTATTTAACAAAATAATACTACTTTTAGGCATAATGTGTTTAATTGCAAACACATAGTTGGTAAAAATACTGTAAGTGGGTATTATTGTATATAAAAGTGTGCGCAAAATAGTTTTACTCATTTTTTTGTATAAATTTACCGAATCTGCGTAATAATACATGAAACTTTACTTGTTTTATAGTAGTAAATTTACAATCATTTTTTAGAGTGTGCCTATAACAAAATAAAGGTATTTTTAGCAACTTTGTGGAAAATTTTATAAAGCCTTTCAAGTTCTTTGTAGCATTATATAGGTGCATAAATACTGTTAGTTTGACATTGATACGCTTTACTTTTTGGTTGTCAGTTGGCTAACAAAGCCTCATATTTGCCAGTTGAAAATGGAAAATGTTGTAAATACATTAGAGATGATAGGAAATGTAGCAATAGATCGGAGTTCGACTAACTTAGACCGTTCCTAATCAGCAGTCATGGCATTTGTAATTTCCGGCCGGTGCTGTTTCGACTGGTCAAGGGATAGGTCACTTCGGACCATCTCTGGGACATGTTCTCACATTTAACTCGCGTGGAAATTTGTACCCGTTTTTAATTGAGAATCTTTGTTTCATACAAGTTACTAAACTATAGTTAAACTGAATTTTTGACATAAAAAGTAAAAAAAAAGATTAACTTGTTTAGTTTAAGATATTCTCAAAATCAGTTGAAATTTGTTTTGATTATAAAATCCCACCTCTTTACCTTTTTTGTAATATTTGAAAAAAAATGTACCAAATAAAGTACGTTTGTGACAAGTTTATCTGTTCTATAACATATACTACACACATTGCTACAAATTAATCATGATGCATTAGGATATTACATGCGTTCTATTAAACATACAATACCCAAACAGATAATTCACGCACACCCATAAAAATATGTATAAATGGTAGGTATATTGAAATATTGTTTAAACATTTTTTGAAAAATTGGCACATTTTATAAGGAATATAAAACAAAAATACATGATAAATAAACATTGAATAGGCAAAAAGGGCATAACATTTATAAAGTATTAGTAGGAATATTTTAGTTGAATAATTAATGAGATGGTGCTGGAAAGGATATTTATATGTAGGCATTTTCATTTCGATATAAAATTATGTGATTTTGCAGGAAATTGAAAATAAATTTGTTAAATTTAAGTAAATGTTGGTTTTATGTGTATTATTTGATGTTTTTTCCAGTGCCCCACCACTAATCATTAGTAGTGAACCTAAATGGTTTCTAACACATTACTATATCCAAACACATACATACATATAAATATATTATTCATTTACTCATTCAAATGTATATTTTATATTTGATACGTGTTTATGTTTTAATAGCATACATCATACTGTGGTATTGAGTTATTTTTACTTTAATATAATGTTTGTAACATTACATGTCAAAATTTATTGATCTGACCCCATAATATTTTCAATTGGTCAACTGAGAATCATTTTTATTATCCCTTAAAAATCAATTTGCTAATCATAATTGTAGTGCGATCAAACTTAAGGTCGTAAATATAAGCTTAACAAAATTTAGAATGTTAAGTTCTAACGACTTAATTTAGAATGTAAAGCTCTGTACTTGGCTAAATTTGTTCTATGGTATCTTAAATTTTATATTAAAAAATTAAAAGACTCAACAAAAATCTAGAATATTTAAAAAATATTTAGGTTTAGATATCAGTAGAGGTGTGCTTAGTAGTTCATAGCACGTTTCCACTTCTAAATTAGTTTATTCTTTTATTTCATATGTTTGTTCGGTATTTTTTTTTTGTCAATAATTCACATTGTTATAGAGTAAGTGAGGGTAATTTGGAGTAGGCTGGTAATGTGAAACACCCCTTTATTTTTGAAACCAAGGAGTTATTTAAAAATGTTTGTTGGTGAAACCCCATTGTATATTTATATAAATTTATGTCACGCTTACATTTTTGAGACTAACCACAACTTATAGTTTTAAATTAATTCAATGATTTATTTAGTACAACAAATTGAACATGTGTTAATATATTGCAGTTCTGTCTAAAAGAATATGAATTAAGGATTTTTTTTAATACCAGTAATGTGTGTTAATACTACACTTAGAATACTATGTAGGTAAAGACCAAATGTAGTTAAAAACAAATGAAATTTCACTTAAAGAAAGGAAGACTTACATTTCAGTGCATTCAACTAACATTAACATTTGTTTTTAATGTTTAACAAATTAACCAAAATTGTGGTGAAAATTAAGTAAAACATAACATTTTTTTTTTTTAAATAATAAAAAACTACTGTAAAAAATTAATAAACATAAAACAATCATTTGATGTGGTTTGTTTTTTTAAATGAACTACAAGTTTAGTAAAAAATTTAACTTGTTCTGCAAATGACTGACATTTACATTAAAAATAAAGAGACTTTATTACAACCCAAACAACTACATATTTTTAAAGCTGAAGTTCCCTGAGTGTACGAGGGCAGACCAATAAGTCCGTGACTTTTCGAACTTCCCTCGTAGTTATATGAAATGCAACGCTGCTTCATTCAAGTACCACTTGTTAATTGACTACTGTCTTTGAGCAAGTTCCGTCATTTACTTTGAGTTTAAAATCTGTTCAAAACATACAACCTCGTGAATTTTTTTAAAAATGGAAAAAGTGAATTTCGAGTGCTCATTAAACAGTTTTTTTTTGGCAAAAAAAAAAAATCCGTCAATAAAACCAAGGAAAAGCTTGATAAATACTATGGGGACTCTGCATCATCGGTTTCAATGGTAAAAAAGGTGGTTTACTGACTTTCGTTGTGGTCGCACAAGTACAAATGATGCTGAACGTTCTGGACGGACAATTGAGGTCAATACACCCGAAAATGTCGAAAAAAATCCACGATATGGTGTTGGCCGATCGAAGAGTAAAAGTGCGTGAGATTGTTAATGCCATAGGCATTTCATATGGCAGTGTGGTTTCGATTTTAAGTGATCAGTTCGGTTTAAGAAAGCTGGCTGCAAGATGGGTGCCACGTTTGCTCTCGTACGTACTGTGACAACTTCAAAGGATTGTTTTGAGTTGTGTAACCGCAATTCGAATGAGTTTTTGCGGCGTTTAGTAACTGTGGATGAAACATTGATCCATTACAACACTCCGGAGACCAAGCAGCAGTCTAAACAATGTGTTGCTCCGGGTGAACTGGCTCCGAAGATGGTAAGTTTGTCGGCCAATAAGGTGATGGCAACAGTTTTTTGGAATGCACACGGCATAATCCACATCAATTACCTTCAAAAATTAAAAACAATAAACGGCGAATATTATGACAACTTATTGGACCGATTTAACAAGGATTTAAAAAAAAAAAACGACCCCATATGGCCAAGAAAAAAGTTCTTTTTCATCAAGATTATGCACTGGTGCACACATACAAAATTTTATGAATTATAATACGAATTGGTACCTCATCCATCATATTCTCCAGATTTAGCCCCCAGTGACTATTTCCTATTTCCAAACCTAAAGAAATGGCTCGGGGGGAAAGAGATTTATCTCCAACGATGAAATTATTAATCAAACAAATGCGTATTTTATGGACCTCGAAAAATTCAATTTTTTGGAAGGGATACAAAAATTGGAGAAACGCTGGTTTAAGTGTATTGAGCTTAAAGAAGATTATGTTGAAAAATATTTATTTTTTTTGCAAAAAAACTGCGTTTCATTTAAAAAGTCGCGGACTTATTTATCCTGTCTCGTACCTTAAGCCATTTTTAATATTTTTTAAAAAAAATTAGTTGCAGGTCGGGTAATGTGGAATACTAGTCCTCGTAGTATTTTCTTAAAATGTAATATGTCAATTTTAAATTATGTTTGCTATTACTATCTACTTTTATTTATGTGATGTTAACCCATTTTGCACTGCCGTTTCTTAATTTGGAATTGGAAAGAGAGTAGTAAAAAGAATGTGATAATTTGAGGTCTTGACTATACAAATAATTCAATAAAATTAGAAACTATTATTCCACGGTGGCCATATAACTAATTAAATAATACAGTTTTAGACATTTTTGATGGCAATTTTTTTAAAAAATATTAATTTATAGAAAGAAGACCGGTGTTATAAAAGTTAAATGCTGATTTGGTTAGAGAGGAATGGAAAATTTTTTTGAATGAGAAAAATTGTTTGTACATGATTAACGATATCCCATAAGTTAGAATTACATATCTGAATAATTTTGTAATGTATAAATTAAATGAAAAATGTAGTCTATCAAAAGTTCAAGTTTTGTTAATTTTTAATACAAATAATTTTTTTTTTCACAATGGGCCATTTTCGGCCGAACTTTGGCACATGTTAACGTTATTGGCAGAGAAAGATTTCTTTAATTTGGAACCACTTGTAATAAATCTGGGCGGTTGTAATGACAAATCTATTTTTAAGGGAAACTCATATAATTATGCATTAAATCCTAACATGGTTTATGGTATCTCATTGTCGGTTTATGCTGACTTTTTTGATTTTACAAATTAATGTGTGTGTATTTGGCATATGTGTGCCTGTGGATGTGTTTGAATAATTGTATTTAATATGTGAATTTACTTTATTATATAAATATAATAAGATATGTATTTTTGCTAAAGTTTATATTATAATATTCATTAATAACTGACCATTATTACTATTACCATTAAAAAAAGGGTGTTTTTTATAGAGTTATATAACTTTGAAATGGAATAAAACAAAGATGATTTTGGAGGGAAATTCACGGGTCTGAAACGTGAAACTATGCGGTTACCAAAAGTTTCCTTCAATAAATCAATTGTTTCACGAGCTGTGGCACATGAAACCACATTTCCTGTACATCATGGTTGTTCAATTGATGAAAGATAAAGCCAGTAATCATGGCTCACCGAAGGCATCCCAAACAGTCAATTCTTCTGGATGTAACGGTGTCGCAATATACACTTGAGGATTATCATCACTCCAAATATGGCAGTTTTGTTTATTGACGTATCCATTAAACCAAAATTGAACTTCATCGTCAAAAAAAAAAATTGGCAAAATTCTTGCGCGATAAGTATTTCGAATAGAACCATGATTTTCAAAATAAATTTGCACAATTTGGAAGCGTTGTTCGGGCGTCAGTCTGTTCATGCCAAACCAAACTAAACATAAATCCCTTGACAGCTGACAAAATGGCTGCCTGTTATAAAAGTGTTGCCAAATTTAAGGCGTATACCTGTTTAAAAAACACCCTTTACAAAACAAAACAGCAACAAATATATTTGTTGATATATTCAGAAAGTATTTAAGTTATTAGCTTGACATTTAATTTGTTTACAGTTTAAACATGACAAAGTTAAACAATAATAAACCTAAATTAAAAACAGTTTTATTTGTAGTTAGAAAATGGGAAATAGTAGAAAAGGCAGAACATGTATTTCATAAAAAAAATAACCAGAATAAAACACGTACTTTTCATATTTCCAAAAAAAAAAAATCACAATAAAACCATTTGTTAAACCTTTGGATATTTAAGATAAGTCAGCGAGCCCACTGTGGTATAATCACGTTATTTTTTTAAATAATTCGGCCATTTCTTACTTAGTAATCCGATTGCAATGAAATTTGCAATTGACGTAATATCGAGTTCAAGTTATGATTTTGAACCTCCCAGACCCCCCGGGATATGACCCCCTAGAGTGGGACACTTTTTGAATACACATTTTTAAGTGCTCAGCTTATTTTGTTTCTCATCCGAATCTGCTAGTAGAGTTTAACAAAAATGATTTGCTTAATTTTTGTAAATATAAAGAATTTGAAAGCTCGTTGTAATTTAAAAATAACATAAAAATAAAATCGATGTATACAAGAAAAAAAAAACTAATAAAACTATAAAAAATATTTCTTGAGCCAGAGAAAAACTAAACTTTAAATAGAATATTTTTGGTCTTCAAAGTTTAGTAACGTCATTATGCTTGTTAGGAAAAGACCGTAGCCACATGTTTAATTAGTAAAGAGACAAGAATGGAGTAAAATTAATGAATAATAGGGTTTTTGTTAAAGCTCTGCCTATTCTGGAGACTCCAGCTTTTCTAAAACTTCGAATCGAAATACTAGTATCATCCTAGCTAATAACTTTGATTTGATTTATTTTTTAAATATACGGAGGTTGAAAGTTCTTTATAAATTAAGAATAACATAAATATAATCTCGATGTATACAAAAACAAAAAACTAATAAAACTGTAAAAAAACAGGCTTACTTTTAAAAACTATCTCCCATAGTTCTCGAGATATTCCCATTTTAAAATGTGCGATTCCAAATTTGGTCATTCTCAGGTCCAGTTTCCAAATACCGGGAAGAAATCGACGCCATTTTTTTTTAAATATAAGGTCGTTAACTAAATTAATTTCGTGATTAAATAAAAATGAAACTAATGCAATATTTGGTTCCACTCAAAAACTTCATTCTCCTAAAATTTTGATACGATTTCATCACATTCTAGCAAAAAGCTCTCTTTTTTCAGTTATCATATTATTTTCTTGTATACAATCATAATATAGTATTTATTATCATATTATTCTCTATAAGTACAGCTATATTATAGTTGTGCCAACTATAAAATGATTAGTCTGCTTTTCTATGACCGCCTTCGCTCTTTTATTGTCATTCTAGATTTAGATTTTGTGAATAGAAGTTGTAAGAAACAAAAATGCATTAAAAATAGACAAGTGGTGTTAATTGTAATGGTGATATGTTTCGTGGAAAAAGAAATACGTTTATAGTCTCAACCCGGTCTACCCTGGAAGTCCAGGAAAAAGTTAAATTGTCACGCAGTCCTTAAATACATGTACCGTTTCTTAAATGGTCATAAAAGTGTTATAAATTACTTATAAAATGATGAAAAAGTGATTTATTTCTTAATTGTTTGCAATTACGCAAACAAATTTCAACAAAATACAAGTGTTTTTAAGTCTGTAGTACGAAATAATCATAATATGTTTGAAATAATCATAATATGGTAATAAATGATGACAAAATTCTTTTCCATGATCATAATATGAAAACTAGGACTATAATATGGTTATAATGCAATTATTATAATTGCTGCAAACATGGTTTAATCATTATAAATGTACTTTGAAATTGTATTCTTAACAATATTTTTATGCGTGATTTATATGTATAGCTGACAGAAAATTTCAGAAAGCTTAAACTTTGGCGCAAAAACAATTTGATAACTTAAATTGTTTTACACCTAAGTTTATTTAAATGTGTACATGTGTACATACATACTATTAAAAAAAAAAAAACATGCTCAACTTTTTAATCCAACTTCAACATAATGCTGCTAGAATGCTATAGGGCTCATATTATAATGATTCATAAAAATTGCCAGAACCATCATATGGTAATATTGGGAGCTATTTGCAACCATAATATGGCAATATAATTAACATATTATGATAAAGATACGAGTATGATTGTCAAAACCATAGTAACATGGTTGTTGCAATCATTAATCTAAAAATGTATGACGCTCTTCAAATATGGTTCCCTCAACCATGTTTTTTTCTTTTCGCCAGATAAATATGTTCCTTCAAAACATATAAAGTATGCATACTATAGTGCAAGATTGTTCATGTTAAAGCGAGTTGTATAAAAATATATTTAATTTGCATATAATTTTCAGAAAAGTATGCACACTTTATATGTTCAGAAAGAAAATATTTATCTGGAGGCAAAAGACTGTTGGTGCTTTTTGGGAAAAAAAATTCTAAATTTTGATATTTTTTTTTTTTGAATTTTTACTTTAAACGAATGTAGTTTTTGAGTGGAACAAGATTTTGAATTATTTTTTTTTTTGTATTTAATCAAGAATTTATTTAGTTAATTTATAAAAATCTTAAAAAATAAATTGGTGCCGTTTTTGACTTGCTATTAGCAAAAACTGGACCTGAGTCGGACCAAATTTGAAATTTGACATTTTCAAATTTGAATATCTTGGGACCTATTAGAGATAAGCAAGTTTCTTGTTAGTCACTACTAGCAGATTACAAATATGTTTAATATGTTTTTGAACATCGGTTTAGAAAGAAAAAAATGGATAGCACTCAAAATTGTATATGTAAAAAGTGGTCATACACACAGAGAAATAAAGTGCCAACCGGATTGAAAAGTGTATTTCATTGGCAATAACTTAGAAATTCAGTTAGTACAACGATATTTACATAAGATTGCTGAATATGTTGGGTGTTGGAACTAAAATTCAGTTGCATTAACCGAACTTTGTTCTGAAAACTAATGTTGAGTTGTATCAACCGACCGAAATTCGTAATAGCCGAATTTGAGTCGTAGTAACCGAATTTTAGTTGGCAAATAGCTAAATTTTTCTCTGTGTGTATTGACGACCCCAGGGGTCTGGAAGGTACAAATTAAAAAAAAGTTTAGCTCAACGCTACGTCACTTATGCCTGCTCCTAATTGCAATCGCACAACTAAGTAAGAAATGGTCTAAGAAGACCTAACTTGGTTTTATATAAATTTAACAAAAAATCGAATAATACAAATTTTGGAAAAATTTTCATAAATTTTATTTGAAAAACTAAGAACATTTTGTTAAATACAAAAAACTTTATTTCAATTTACAAAATAGTTTTACAATAACATCAAAGAAACATCAAAATTGTTTAATAAAAGATGAAAAAAAAAATATTCCGAAAATATTGGTAATTTCGTGTATAATAAAAATAATTAAAAATACAAGTTTTTAATTATTTTTATTAAAAATAAAAATTATGTTCATTTCATTTAAATTTATTTTCATCGGGATAAACATTAATTGCATTTATAGTAATTAAATGTGCTAAAGTCCCAAAACTTATTTAACAAATTGTGAAACAATCTGATGTAGGCGTGTATCTATCCGGATTTCATTCCTGCCTAAGGAAATCTTCAGGGGACTTTGTTATTCGAATTTCTAGAGATAGTTGTTATGTTAAATCACAAACTCAATGAGAATTTCTTGTCCTCGTCTAGGAGCGAGATTCAAAATTTAAAATATTAAAGAAAAAACAAAAACAACAACAAAATATTGTCACAATTGGCTTTGTCATCTTCCAAATACTACTCTGTTTTTTTGACAGACCTAGCAATGTAGTGACGTTTATTCAAGTAAATCAACAATAGAAAATCATATGTTTTCTATTAGTGTCAGTTACATTTAAATTTGCACAAGCACCTGTATATTTGTTTTTTAAATTTATTTTCATCGGGATAAACATTAATTGCATTTATAGTAATTAAATGTGCTTAAATCCCAAAACTTATTTAACAAATTGTGAAAAGCAATCTGATGTAGGCGTGTCCCTATCCGGATTTCATTCCTGCCTAAGGAAATCTTCAGGGGACTTTGTTATTAGAATTTCTAGAGATATTTGTTATGTTAAATCACAAACTCAATGAGAATTTCTTGTCCTCGTCTAGGAGCGAGATTCAAAATTTAAAATATTAAAGAAAAAAAAAACAACAACATTATAAAAAAATACTTCGTAAAATCCTCACAAAATTTCGGTAATTCGTATATTTTACGAAAAATTTTCGTGTTGCTAAATAACGAAATTCTTTCGTAAAACACTAAAATATTGTCGTATAATGAACACAAAACTTACGTACATTTCATATATTTTACGAAAGATTTTCGTGGTGCGAAATAACGAAATATTTCGTACAATATACGAAAGGTTTTGTATATACTTATTACAAACGAATTTTTTGTTTTAATTTACGTTAAATCATTAAATTCTATGGTGAAATAACCGAATACAGTAATTATTATTTTGTGATAAATATATTTCGTTTTGTTTCAAAATGTATAATTATTTTAATCTGCGAATATATTTACTCATTGTAATAAAAACAATAAAAGCTTTGTTTCTTAGTATTTGTATAATTTTTCAAATTTGAAAATAAAATTTGTAGGCAAATAAATAGGGCAAAAATATATATTTTAAGACCTATTTTTTTAATTGTTTTACACGATTAATGGAATAAATGTTATAGAGTAATGTTGATACTGGATACGTATGAGTTATATTAAATATCACTCATACGTCACGTAACTCATTTTTTTTTATCAACAAGCGAGACATATTAAATGAAAATTCTGTGTTTTGGTGCAAGAAGCGGGATATAAAAAAAAAAATTGTCATAAAATCCAGGTTTATATTAAAATTTTAATTGCAAAAATCGACTTATTTTACAATTTTCTCTTCTTAATAAAAAAGTTTTCTTCAACTTGACTATGTGGGTGTTTTAAAATATTTTTTACACGTTTTCGTAAAGTTTTCCAACCGTTTAAAGAGGCTAATGCAAAATTCTTCCAAAAAAAGAGTGCTGTATAAAATTTTGGAAAAATTATTTTTTTTTTTATAATTTTTTTATTTTTTGTTATTATAAAAAGTTCTAACTAAACTTCTTTTGAAACAACACGTTGAGTCTGCATTTTTTTTATAAAATTTAGTATAAAAATTGCCAAAAGCATAGTTAACTAATTTAAAATTTAAAAAAAGTCTCTAAAAAATCGCCAAAACCAAAATTGTCAAAATTAAAATATTTTAATGTTTGAAAAAAAAAAAAATAACTAAAATAGAAAAATGAAAGACTTAAAATCGTCAGAACTATACAAAAATCATAAGAATTGAAAAAATCAAATCGTTAACCTTTTACTGTATGGTCTTACATATATGTAACGAATATGAACCTATGGTGGCACATTGTGTACAGTGGGATATATCACAAAATTTTTGGAAATAATTCGGCCATTTCTTACTTCCATTTTTAAAAAGATCTCACTCTTGGTAAAACAAATACTGGGGTAAACCTAATAGGAAGGTAAAAATTTCAGCTTCACTATTCAATAATATATTTAATCATAGATTTATTTCAAACATATTTTGGACCCAAATAGTCAACAATGTGAAATTTAATACAAAAATTTGTATTTAAACAAAAATTTTATCAATCAAATTATAATAATTGTTCCCTGAAGAAGGCACCCAATGGGAAAACAAAATATTGGAAATAAATAATTATAATTTATAAATAAATGATCTTAAGCTCGTTTAAAATAAGAATTATTAAATAAAAGAAGATCAGAGAAAACTTAACATTTCTAAAAGATTATTTTTATGTTATTTTCAATTTGTAACGAGCTTTCAAAATCCGTATTATAACGAACTTTCAAAATCGGTATAAAAAATTTTGAATTTAATTCATACGCAATACAGTGGGATATATCACAAAATTTTTGGAAATAATTAGTAAATTTCTAACTCAGTGGGTCGATTTCAATAAAATTTGGAGCAAGCATAAGTGACGTAATATAGAGTGTAAGGTTTGATTTATAACCTTTCAGTCCCCCCGGGGGCAGCAATATGACCACCCAAAATAGGGAACGTTTTGCACATAAATTTTGAATGAAACTTGTACCTTCCTATTTGGATTACCCAAGTATTTGCTTTACCAAGAGTGCACTCTGTTTAAAAATGGAAGCAAGAAATGGCCCCATTATCTCCAAATATTTTGTGATATATCCCACTGTACACAATGTGCCACCATAGGTTCATATTCGTTACATATATGTAAGACCATACAGTAAAAGGTTAACGATTTGATTTTTAATTTTGAAGATTTTTTCAATTCTTATGATTTTTGTTTAGTTCTGATGATTTTAAGTCTTTCCTTTTTTTTTATTTTAGTCATTTTTTTTTTCAAACATTAAAATATTTTAATTTTGTCAAATTTTCGTTTTTGGCTATTTTTTAGGGACTTTTTTAAATCTTAAATTTGTTACGCAAATTCAAGGTGTTTTATCAAAAGAAGTTTAGTTAGAACTTTTTATAACAACAAAAAAAGGAAAATATTGTAAAAAAAAAATAATTTTTCCAAAATTTTATACACCACTTTTTTTTGGGAGAATTTTGCATAAGCCCCTTTAAAGGGTTGGAAAACTTTTCGAAAACGTGTAAATAATATTTAAAAAAAAAAAAACCGAAATAGTCAAATTGAAGAAAACTTTTTTATTAAGATGAGAAAATTGTTAAATAAATCGATTTTTACAATTGCAAATTTAATATAAACCCGTATTTTAAGACAAATTTGTTTTTAATATCTCTCTTCTTGTACCAAAACACATAATTTTCATTTAACATGTCCCGCTTGTTGATAAAAAAGATTGGGTTACGTGACGTATGAGTCATATTTAATATAACTCATACGTATCAACATTGCCTTATAACATTTGTTCCATTAGTCGTGTAAAAAAAATTATAAAAATACAATTATAAAAATGGATCATAAAATATATATTTTTGTCCTATTTATTTGCCTTAAAATTTTATTTTCAAATTTGAAAACTTATACAAAATCTTAGAAACAATGCTTTTATTGTTGTTATTACACATTATAAATATCTGCAATGTAAATTTATTCGCAGATTAAATAATTATACATTTTGAAACAAAACAAAATAATAATTACTTCATTCGGTTATTTCACCATAGAATTTTATGATTTTATGTAAATTAAAAAAAAATGTTTGTTATATATACAAAACCTTTCGTACATTGTAATCGTTCGTAAAATATATGAAATGTACGAAAGATTTGTGTGCATTTTACGACTATATTTTAGTGTTTTACGAAAGAATTTCGATATTTCGCACCACGAAAATTTTTCGATTTTTCGATTTTTAAGATATCTATAAATTGACTAAATAAATTCTTGATTAAATAAAAAAAAATTAATTCAAAATCTTGTTCCACTCAAAAACTACATTCGTTTAAATATTTATAATAATTCTTCCCTGAAGAAGTCACCCAATGTGGAAACGAAATATTTCAAATAAGTACTTATAATTTATAAATAAAGGATCTTAAGCTCGTTTAAAATAAGAACAAATAAAAATAATCTCGATGTATTGTATCTAAAAACAAATAAAACTAGTAAAACTGTAAAAAAATATTACTTGAGCCAAAGTAAAAACTAAAAAATTTTATATAAAAAGAATATTTTTGGTCTTCAAGGTTTAGTAAAATCATGATGGTTGTTAGGAACAGACCCTAACCAAGTGTTTGATTGCTAAGAAGAAGAGAATGGTGCAAAATTTACAATTAATAGGTTTCTGTTAAAGCTCTGCCTATTATGGGGGCTCTAGCTTTTCTAAAACTTCGCGTTTTGATGAGATCTTTAGCCAGATAGAAATATAAGTATCAACCTAACTAATATGTTTGATTTCCTTTCTTTTTGTAAATATAGGTAGGTTTTGTAAAAATAACATAAAATAATGATGTATATAAAAACAAAAAACTTATAAAACTGTAAAAAATGTTAGTTTAAAACTACGCCTTTTCTGAATTAATCGCCATTCTCATCGAACCCACTGTGCGATACCTAGTTATCGAGAAAAACGCTTTCTTAAAATCTAGCCAAGTGTAGTCCAAATTTATGTCCGGTATTTTTGTATTGGGTTAGAGTTTTAACTGCAGCTTCAAACTGGTCTTCAACTTATGGACGATTTTAATTTTTTCTAAGCGATTGTTGTATATTTTTCACAACACCAATGTCAGTTTTCAGATACGGACAATATTTCAAATGAAAGCCATTTTTCTTTAGATGTGACTAAAACACACAAGCAAATCTCTGAAGCTAAAAGCTTCAATCAAGCCATCGGTAAGAGTTCTGCTTTCAGATGAATTTTCTGTTCTTAACTATTTGTCGACCGAAGTTTAACCGATCAAGATTTTTGGTGAAAGTTCGTAGAGACTTGGGACTATAATGTAATATAAATTTTTTGCTGGCTTTGAAGCTTTACTGCTCCCTCTATTGAATTAATATATAACTGAATCTCAAATATTTATAGACAATCGCTCCTGAATGAGCAAAGATTTTGTTTAAATTTATTTAAATAAAGGTATGCCTAAGCCAAAAATAGTAACAATTTCGGTATAAACTTAAAACTTATTTTTAACATTATCAAAACCTAAGAACAAAAACGTAAAAAAATCGTAAAAATTTAATTTTGGTGATCATAAAAATCTGTTTAAACCGTCCTGTACACTTTCCACTACTATGTAGGTAAAAACCACTGCAAACGTAGTTAAAAAACAAATGAAATTTCACTTCAGGAATGGGCAACTTACATTTCTGTAAATTTTACTAACATTGTCATTTGTTTTTAACTGCTCACAAAATGAACCAGAGATATATTAAAAATAAACAAACATTTATTTGTTTTAAATAAAAAAAAAAACTACTGTATAAAATGAAAGCAAAATCATAATACAGTAATTTGATGTGGTTTGTTTTTTTTTTTTAATGAACTACAGCTGTAATCAAAAATTGAATTTATTTTATAAATGACTGTTTTTTCACTTAAAAATAGAAATACTGTATTATATGTAACTCAAACAACTACAAATATTTACAACAGAACTTTCCTGAGTGTAGGCTTTTCTAAAATAGCAAAATGTATAATTTGTCTTCAATTGAATAAATAACTCTATTATAAGCCTTATGTTGACAAAAATTAATATGTTCTTCTAACTCTGAAATGCTTAAAACCAAGCTAACCTCAATTGTTAAACATTTTATAACACACCCACAAAAAAATAAAAAAAAAAATTAAGATTAAAACGAACAAAAGTTCAACTTACAATTGTTAATGTTAACATCAATGTTCATACATGCAGATATTGAATTGAATAAGTAAAAAAAAAAATTTTTTCTTGTTCTGACAAACAATAGCATTTCTAACAAACAATTTAACCTTATCATATGTATGAGAATAAAAGAAGTTCTATGGAAGCAAAAATGTAAAATTCGAACACAGCAAATGGCCCTAACAACAGCAATAACATTTGAAAAAATTTTCAACATAATGATGCCAACCTATTTTAATGTCAAGGCATATAAAACAAAAACTTTAAACAACAATTAAATTATGTTATGTGAATATGGGCCTATAAACCACTTGTTTAAAGTGGCCCATCAAAACCTCGGTAATAGGTTCGTATTACACACAGAAAACAGTTTTGTAGTTGCAACCGAATTTTTGTGGTTCCACGTACTATCACTATTATTAAATTTTAATACTATTGTAACAACCGACATTTATTTGCAAATTTCGAATTTTTATTGTAACAATTGAATATTTTATATTTACAGACTATAATATTCTATAAATAGATTCACATGCATTCAACAACATTTATTTTATTAATAAAAAAATGTTATGCTCGAACTGGGCTCGAGCCGGTGATATTCCTTTTGTCAGGCAAGTACTTTACCTCTAGCCTAAACCCAATTTAAATATGTTTTTTTTAAATTACAACCTTGAATATTTTCTAGTTTCAAATTTAAATAGTTGTCTAAAAATACAACATAAATTCGGTTGATAATCTCAATATTTTATTATATTAAATTTATTTAAAAAACTGTAAAAAAACTGTATATTATTTTAAACTTATTTTATTAATAAAAAATCCTTATGTCGCGAACTATGCCCGAACCGGCGACCTTCTGCTTGTCAGGTAAATACTTTACCTCTAGCATAAACGTTTTTGTTTCAAATTTAAATATGTATGTCTATAAAAAGAAATTCGGTTGTTGATCTCAATATTTTATTAGAGTTACAAAAACAATAAAAAAATTAATAAATTTTTTTTTAAATTATTTAAAAAAAAAAAATTCTTATGCCTTGAACTGGAGTCGAACCGGTGACATTGCTTGTCAGGCGAATACTTTACCACTAGCCCACACCCAATTTGAATTTGTGTTTTCCAATTTCTGCCCTGAATATTTTTATTCTTTTAAGTTTAAATATGAATGTCTAAAAATAGATTTGTATGCACAACATAAATTGGGTGCTAATCTTAATATTTTATTGGAGTTACCAAAACTATTAAAAAACTTTATATTTTTTTAAAATTGGTAATGAAAACTAATATTTTAGATAGAGTGATTGTTTTTTGCAAATATTTTATTGAAAGGATAAAGATTTCCGAAAAGTGGTTGGTTTTTGATATTAAAAGTAATGTAGAAGATAATATTTTTTCAATATTGATTAGGAAAACCAATATTTTGAATGATGTGACTGTGTTTTGGTTATATATTTTCTGTTTACAATATAGTTTAATTATTCTGCTGATGAATTTCAAGTACTTATAATTAAAAATATTTAATAATGATTAAATTTTGTTGGCACCAATGGAATTAAAACCAATTTATTTTCGGTGTGTAAGGAACATGTTACCTTGTAATTAGTTAAACTCCTTACCGTTGCATTAATTCGCAACTGTTGGTATTACTGACTGACCATTAGTTACACCAAGTTCACATTTTTAAATATTTAGTTAGTGCCTACACAAAATTTAAAATTATAAAATTTTTTCTACAAATTAGACAATTTTAAAATTATATTTCACGTAAAAAAAAAATTTTTAAAACTCTTCACCTATAAATGAGGAGTTTCATGTTACCGATGTAAGTAGTTACCTCGATGGACATGCCCTTGTTAAAATAATAGGGTTTGTAATAGAAAACTAATATGTTAACTCCTTATTACAAAAAGTTTATTTTTCCAAGTTTGATGTAATTTTTATTAAAAATAAAAATTATGTTTTTTCGACCTTTAAATGTGCAATGAAAATTATTCAAGTTTGAGGCCATACTCTATATTTCCTCATTGTCCTAACAAATAATCTATAGAGTTTTTGTTTTAAATTTTTTTAATTAACCACTTTCAGAAATGTGTTGATAGATCTATTTCGGGAGTTTTCTAGGTTCCCATCATCAGAACACGTTTTGAAAGAAGTTACAATCCCATGTAAAACATCAAACATTCATGTAAACTAGTTTTCCCACGTTATGAGAACTAATATATGAGCTCCAAGTTTTCCGCTCAAATTTCATGCTTAACGTTTTTAGGTAAACATTTTTAATTTAATACCCAATATAAAAAATAAAATTTTCCAAAAAAAAAACGTATTACATTTTTACTGGAGGTAATATGTGTTTTGTTAGGTGTTACCTGAATGAACATACCCTTGTTAAAATAACAGGGTTTGTTTTACAAAAGTAACCAGTTACAGACCTTAATTTCTTTTTACCAAGCTTATTATCGGGTGAGAGAAACTTTTTGTTAAAATTAACTATAATTTCACATTGGAATAGGTGAACATTATTTTAAATCTGGTCTCTAGTTAGCCGCGCTTATATTGAAAAGACAAATAAAAATGTCAAAAGTTATGAACTTTAAATTGCCATAGTTTATTAATTAGATGGAATAATTTAAAAATTTGAAAAGTTTCTGAAAGCTGCAGTTGTCAGTTTTTAATTTAAACCCACTTCTTTATAAAACTACATGTTGTACTGTGAATGCAATTTTCAAATTAATTTTTGACTTTTTTCCCTCTGTATCTTAAAAAAGTTTAGATTTTTGCAAAAAGAAAATTATTTTTATAAAAAACACAACTTCGATTTTTGATACCTGCGATTTTAAAAAGGTTAACATTTTTGCAAAACGGAACTATTTACACAAAACACAACCTCAATTTTCTTGAAAATATTTTGCTTCAAAATGCCAAAAATTTCCTCATATTTAACTTTTAAATAATCTAAAACTAAAAGGCAGTCAATAATAAATAGAATAAAAATATCAATATATTACTACTGCAATAAAATGGTCTATATGCACTTTTTTTGCGTTACCCATTTTATTGTAGGTACATAAGAAGTTTGTTTGATAAGTTTTGAACTAAAAAAAGAAACTTACAACAATCTTAAAAAAAAATTCTAAAAATATAAAATTGTTTTACAAATAAAATAAGGTATATTTGAAGAAAAGTGCGAATTAGGAGTGGTTAAATACTGAAAAAGTTTGCACTCATTTTTAGTATATTATTTAATATTACTTAACTAAATTTGGCAAATGCTAGAAATTTGACATTTTTACAAATTAACAAATTTTACTAACTTTTGAAGCCCGATTTGCTAAAATTAGCAAAAAAAAAAGACACAAGGGAAAAATGTTGAACTTAAATATTAACTGCACTCATTATATTGATGAAAATGTTTTATATATTTCTCATCAATTTTTCATCATGTTTACAAAGTTTTCATATTTACGACGAAGAGTTTAAAAAAATATATATATTATACATATAAAGGGTGGTTAAATTTCAAGGGCCGATGTTGATTTTGAATAAAACACAAACTATTTAGGAAATTATTGTAATTTTATTTTATTATGATATATTGGTATTACTCAATTATGTATGGAACAAAATATCGGCCAAATGGGCGCCGCGACCACGGCGGCACACCTCCATCCGATGGTCCAAATTTTCGATGACGCTGAGGCATAATGGAGGTTCTATGCCGTTAATGTGCCGAATTATCTCATCCTTTAGCTCTTGAATTGTTGCTGGCTTATCGACGTACACCTTTTCTTTCAAATAACCCCAAAGAAAAAAGTCCAACGGTGTCAAATCACATGATCTTGGCGGCCAATTGACATCGCCATTACGTGAGATAACACGGCCATTGAATTTGTTGCGCAAAAGAGCCATTGTTTCGTTAGCTGTGTGGCAAGTGGCACCGTCCTGCTGAAACCACACATCGTCCACATCCATATCTTTCAATTCGGGCCATAAAAAGTTCGTTATCATCTCACGATAGCGAACACCATTCACAGTAACTGCCTGACCGGCCTCATTTTGGAAAAAATACGGCCCGATGATGCCGCCAGCCCATAAACCGCACCAAACAGTCACTCTTTGTGGGTGCATTGGTTTTTCGACAATCACTCTTGGATTCTCATTCGCCCAAATGCGGCAATTCTGTTTATTGACGAATCCACTGAGGTGAAAATGTGCCTCATCACTGAAGATGATTTTCTTCGAAAATTGATCATCCCCTGTTGCCATTTCTTGCCACCATTCTGCCCATTCACGACGTTTGGAATGGTCAAGAGGCTTTAGTTCTTGAGCCAATTGCACCTTGTAAGCGTGTAAATGCAAGTCTTTATGCATAATGTTCATCAACGACGAGCGTGAGAGGTGCAATTGTTGGGCACGACGACGAGTTGAGGTGGACGGCTCTTCAGCCACACTATCGCGAACAGCAGCAATATTTTCTGCAGTACGAGCTGTATGAGCATGCACTGGTGTTCTCACATCTTCTACAGACGCGGTTTGCTCGAATTTTTCCACGATTTTTGCGATTGTACGCACATTTGGACGATCAAATTGACCAAAAAAATCACGAAGTGCACGATATGCATTTTGATTTGAACGCCCATTTTCATAATAAGTCTGGATAACTTTAACACGTTGTTGGATTGTGTATCTCTCCATGGTTCAAATTGAGTAAGTCTGAAATAGAGAAATGTCAAATAAAATTCGGAAAAAACTTGGCGTTTAGGTGTGGTTCACATTCAACATCGGCCCTTACAATTTAACCACCCTTTAGTTAATTCTTATTACAATTTAGGTTCATTTTTTGAACATTAAAAACACATGACAATGTCAGTTGAATTTACTGAAATGTAAGTAGTCTTTTCTTTAAGTGAAATTTCAATTGTTTTGAACTACATTTGCAGTGGTCTTTACCTACACTAAAATATTAGTTTTCGTTACCAATTTTTAAATAATATAAAGTATTTTAATTGTTTTGGTAACTCTAATAAAATATTAAGATTAGCAACCAAATTTCTGCTGTACATACAAATCTATTTTAGACATTTATATTTAAATTTGAAACAAAAAAACATTAAAATTTGAAATTGGCATATTCAAATTGAGTTTAGGCTAGAGGTAAAGTAATTGTTTAGAAGCAGGAGGTCGCAATTTGTTATTAATAAAATAATTTGAAAATAATATAACATTTTTTTTAAGTTTTGGTAACTCTAATAAAATATTGAGATTAGCAACCGAGTTTCTGTTGTACATGCAAATCTATTTTTAGAAAAATATTTAAATTTGAAACTAGAAAATAGTCAAGGTTAAAATTTAAAAACACATATTTAATTTGGATTTAGGCTAGAGGTAGAGTAGTTGTCGGACTAATAGGAGGTCGCCGGTTCGATCTCAGATCGAGAAATAAATTTTGTTGAATGCATGTGAATCTGTTTATAAAATATTATAGTCCATATATATAAAATATTCAATTGTTATAATAAAAATTCAAAATTTGTAAATAAATGTCGGTTGTTACAATAATATCAAATTTTAATTATTGTGATCGTAAGTCCCGGTAGACTAGTTGGTAGCGTGCTGGCTTGCCAGTGCGGGGGTCGTGGGTTCGATTCCCGCCAGAGGCACTGGTCTGTTTTCGCTACAACGCGCCGAAGGCCATAGTAGCTAGTGCTCGGTTAGGGTAATAGTATATAATTTGTAATTATATGATTATTAATTAATAAAATATAAATAAAAATTATTGTGATAGTACGAGGAACCACAAAAATTCGGTTGACTACAAAATTCGGTTGCAACTACAAAACTATTTTCTGTATAAATTTTTAAAAATTTTAGAGCAAGAAGTTTAAGCTGTCAAAATGTGAAATAAATTTCACAAAATAAAAAATCTAAAAAAATTCAGACCCTTAACTTATTTGCGGGTAAGTACAGTCATTTATATATATACATTAGGGTGGGGCGATTAGTATGGAAGGAAAAACATCTTAATGGGCGCTTCGCGTTTCTGATTCTTGGGATTGTACTGAGCAAAAAAGTCCACTAGACCATACGTCTACGGTGAAAATCGAGCTTCCAGATTTTGACTTTACGGCAAAAAGCCCTATTTTGAAATTAAAAATTAACCCCTTAAACCCCACCCACAAATATGATTGATGCATTAATCTGCTAGAGAATCTTCCAAAGAAGAGATTGATGCCATAATCTTGGAAAAGCTCCTCCTACTTCCTGAGATATGTCCATCCCACACATTGTTACTTTCACAAAATATGGCAAAAAAGCCCTATTTTGAAATTAAAAATTAACCCCTTAAACCCCACGCACAAATATGATTAATGCATTAATCTATAAGATAAGCTCATCCTACTTCCTGGGATATGTCCATCCCACACATTGTTACTTTCACAAAATACTTCTAAAAAGTCAAAATCTGGAGGCTCGATTTTCACCGTAGACGTATGGTCTAGTGGACTTTTTTGCTTAGTACAATCCCAAGAATCAGAAACGCGAAGCGCCCATTAAGATGTTCAAATCGCCCCACCCTAATATATATATATGTATGCACAGCGCATACCGTATGAGATGAGGACAATTTATTCTATACACCGCATATTTCAGCGACAATTTTGGGCGTGTCCCTAAAGTATGCGCTGTGCATACATATATACATATATATACATATATATATATATATATATATATATGTACGCTAGCGCATACTCTAGCGGCATTTCTTCGTTCCCCCGCATAGTTTAGAGACATTTGCTTACTTTAGGGACTATCCCCAAAGTTTTCGCGCCTTTTCATTCATCTAGCATATAAGATGAGGACAATTGCTTCTATACACCGCATATTTCGGGGACAATTTTGTGCATAAATATATATATATATATATAACTTTGCGGACAGTCCCCAAAGTAAGCAAATGTCCCTAAACTATGCGGGGGAACGAGTAAATGTCTCTAGAGTATGCGCTGTGCATTCATATATATATATTAGGCCGGGTCGATTTGTATGGAGGCAAAAAAATCGCTCAACGTTCAAAGAAAATCGTATTCTAGGGATCAAAATAAGAAACTTTGCCGAAGGAACCATGCCTCTAAAACGAAACTTTTGACCCGTAGGGTCAAATTTTGAAAAATCCCACTTTGACCTATTTAGAGTGCCCCAATCGAATCCAACAAAATCGAATATAATTTATACATTCATCTGCTTGAGCGTCTTCCGGAGAAGAAATAGATACCCTTATCTTGGAAAGACTCCTCCTACTTTCTGAAATATCTCTATCCCGAGATTTGTTCATTTTGCTATAAAAACACGGCTAAAAAGGTCCTCTTTCAACTTAAATTTTAACCCCTTAACGGTCACCTAGAATGATGATTTATGCATTAATCTGCTAGCGCGTCTCCCTGAGAAGAAGTAGCTCCCATAATCTTGGAGAGATTAATACTACTTCCTGAAATATCAAAGTAAGCTTTTTCAAAATTTTACCCTACGGGTCAAAAGTCGGGACATCAGGCTTCGTTTTAGAGGTATGGTTCCTTCGGCAAAGTTTCTTTTTTTTGATCCCTAGAATACGGTTTTCATAGAACGTTGAGCGATTTTTAAATCGACCCGCCCTAATATATATATATATCAATGGCCGTGTCCTTAAAGTATGCGCTGTGCATACATATATATATATATATATAGATTTTATGTCATTTATTGAGTTTTGAGTTATTATTTCAAAAAACATTATTTTCGTAAAGAACTTTAGCGCTTTAATAGTTTTTTAACCTATAGGATTTATCAAACATGCCGTTCTTGTATCTGTTGTTGTTCTTATTCATTTTGTTTTATTCCCCTTTAGATTATAACAATGTTATTTAAAGTTTGTAGTGGAACCTCTTAAATAATACACATAACTAGATTCAAAAGTCTGATCTTGAAGAAGTCGAAAAACTCCATAATAGATGATGCAAAAATTACAAAACAAGAGCAATATTTTTAATTACATTTTTTTTGTGAAGTGTTCTTTTTAGTTTTTTCTTTGTATCTCCCATTTACTTGTTGGCAAAATATACAACTTTATGATTTATTATGAAACAAAAAAAGTTTGTAGTTAATAAGGATTGTATATTATAACTCTGTAAAAAAAGATTATGTTTTTTCCGATTAGAAAAAAGTTTTTTTTTGTTAGTCTCTTATTATTGAAGAACTTTATTGAAGAAGATAACCCTTGACCAATAACACTAGTTTAAAGCATTATTTTTTTGTTGTTAAGTATTAAGGCTTTTTAACATCGAAATATTAATTATTTAAATGTTTTAGTCGAAGTCAATTTATGTTCACATTTTAGTAAACATTTCTACGGGTCAAAATTGTCTTGAGTTTACTCCAAAACTTCTTTGCCAAAAAATCTGATATTAATTGTCATCTTTGGATTAAAGGCTTATTCACTGATAAGGTTTTTTTTTCTCATAAATTTGGTCATCAAAGTGATAAACAATGGGTCTCATAGAGGAAAAGTATCTCTTTGTCTGGCTGCCTAAAACGCTAAACTAAGGTGTTTTAAAATTTGGGATGTATGTTCACTAGAACTGATTTTTTTCATCATTCGAGTTTTATAAATTTTTGCTGTTATTATGGTTGCCCTATATCTGAACGATATACTATATATTTTTGTAAACATTTTTGGTTGTTAATAAAAAAAAATTTAAATTAACTGTACGTTGAATTTAAATTGAGCTCCTTATAATATTAAGCCCCGTGAATTCAAATTAACAAATTTATATTCACTGGATTGAATGGTTTCAAATTATATAAGTAAAACTCAATTAAATATAATACTTTTATGATGTAAGCAATTAATAAATAAACATTGCACGGTTTTTTGTTTAACAAAAAAAAAAAAAAAAATTATCTTGAACTTAAATAATCTTGCTCACATCATAATTTATGATAAAAGATCGAAAAATAAACTTTTGGTTTTAATTTTTTCAAATTTAAAAGTAAATCATTATTTTAATAGAGACGGAGGAGATTAGAAAAATAAACAAAAATCTAAAAATAGAATATTTGTGTTGTTAGTGTTGTCACTTCTGGGTATAATATACAATAACGGGAAAGCTAATAGGAAAGAAAACTGCAATTTAGCTGCATTACATTCGAGGGCATACTTTGGTGTGATCGCTAAACGGTCATGACTTGGTATTGTTACGTTTGTAATGCAAGAAGAGCGCAGGTTCGATTCTTACAGCCACAACTTGTTGAAAAATTGATCATATAGAGACGATCTGACAATTATAAATACACAAATAATAATTCAATTTAAATGGAAAATCACTGATGACGCCTGTCCATAATAAAAAAAGAGGCAGAAACTTGTCTAGTTTGATTTAAAAATTAACAGTGTTTATAATTTTTAGAGACAAACGTTTATTCTTCTTCTTACCCCAACATTTCTAAAATTTATTTTAATACTTTTGTATACAATACGATCCACTATTTTTCGGATCAAATTGTATTTCATTTAGATATAAGGCTATATCAAATTTGATACATTTCGCATCTTTGTTACATCGTATTAATTTACGGTATACGAGGGCGGATCAATAAGTCCGTGACTTTTCGAACTTCAATCGTAGTTATATGAAATGCAACACTGCTACCATCAATTACCACCTGTTAATAGACTACTGTCAAATTTTGAGCAAGTTCCGCCATTAACTTCGCGTTAAACAGCTGTTGAAAACATACAAACTCATGGATTTTTTTAAAAATGGAAATAAGTGAATTTCGAGTGCTCATTAAACATTATTTTTTGCGAAAAAAACCCTCAATCAAACCAAGGAAAAGCTTGATAAATACTATGGGGACTCTGCACCATCGATTTCAATGGTAAAAAAGTGGTTTACTGACTTTTGTTGTGGTCGCACAAGTACAAATGACGCTGAACGTTCTGGACGACCAATTGAGGTCAATACACCCGAAAATGTAGAAAAAATCCACGATATGGTGTTGGCCGATTGAAAAGTAAAAGGGCGTAAGACTGTTGATGCCGTAGGCATTTCATATGGCAGTGTGGTTTCGATTTTAAATGATCAGTTGGGTTTAAGAAAGCTGTCTGCAAGATGGGTGCCGCGTTTGCTCTCAATTGACGATAAACGTAATCGTGTGACAACTTCAAAGAATTGTTTGGTGTTGTGTAACCGCAATTCGAATGAGTTTTTGCAGCGTTTTGTGAATGAAACATTGATTCATTACAACACTCCGCATACCAAGCAGCAGTCTAAACAATAGTATAATATTAGTAAAGCATTAGTATAAAACAGTTAAGTGCTGAATAAGAATAACAACAATTTTAGCTGAAAACACGATTTTAGCAAAAAATTTGCTAAAAAATAGTATACCTGATTTACAAGACGTTTTACTAACTTTTCTACTAACTTATTTTTTTTGAGTGTACATTAATAATCCTTTCAAACAATTAGCATACAAATATATATTTAATCTTTATAAAATTTAAATATTTCATTTTGTCGTTAATTCATAGACAATTAGTTTCTGATGACAACATAAAATGTAAGTTGTTTTAATCTACATTTTTTTATGTATTAAAAACAGATACAAAAATCTTCCATGGTTGATTTTTTATATATCTTATAAGAGTTGTAATTTTTAATATAATTTTCCTATTCGCTACTACATCTGTGCTTATCAGCTGAATTTGTTTAGCAAAATAAATTAATAAAACATTAGTAAAATATAAGTAAAACATTAGTTCAAAACAATTAAGTGCTGAATAAGCATAATTTAAATTTTAGCTGAAAACATATTTTTAGCTAAAAGTTTGCTGAAAAAAGTATACTTGAGTTACAAGACGTTGTTCTAACTTTTCTACTAACTAATTTTTTTTTTTGAGTGTACTGTTGCATTTTTGTTGAATAAATTACAAATTATTGTCTGCACCAATGCTATTGAAAACTGTATTAAATATTTACTTTTGTTTATGAGTTAATATTAATAATAAATTATTTTTAATATGACAAATATTTATGGTTAAAATCTGTTTATGATTTCATGTCTTTAACAAATATTTGTTTAAACAGCAGGTCTTGTTTGAGTATGTAAGTAAAGCGGGATTTTTAAGTTGGCATCAGTGCTTTATTTGACCACCCATTTCACAGCTGTTAGTTGTTTTTTGTTTAGTTTGCTTTGAAATTTTATTATGAATCGACTTACATCAGAGCAACGCGTGCAAATTGTTGAAATTTTTAATCAAAATAATTGTTCTATTCGTCAAACTCATCGTGCACTTCTTCCATTTTATGACGTACATAATCGTTCTTCAGAGCGGCTAATTCGAAGAACAATAGATCGTTTTCGGATCACATTTACTGTTACTGATACTGTGCATTCCGTCGAAACACCATTACATCCACAGAAAACTACTGTTTGGTGCGCTTTATGGGCTGGTGGAGTCATTGGCCCATATGTCTTCAAAATCGATGATGGTCAAAATGTTACTGTCAATGGTGAACGGTATAGAAGCATGATTCGAAATTTTTTCGTACCTCAATTATGTGGCATTAATCTTGCTGATATGTGGTTCGAACAGGACGGAGCCACATGCCACACAGCGGGCGCTACAATTGATTAACTGAAAGAAACTTTTGACGAAAAAATAATTTCACGTAATGGGCCAATTAATTGGCCACCAAGATCGTGTGATTTAACCCCATTGGATTATTTTATTTGGGGTTATGTTAAGTCATTTGTCTACTTCGATAAACCACAAGCAATTGAACACCTGGAAGACAACATTCGAAGAGTTATCGGCGAAATACGGCCGCAAATGCTGCGAAAAGTTGTTGAAAATTGGTGTTCCAGATTGCTCCTTCTACGCACCAGCCGTGGCCACATGGCAGAAATCATATTTAAACATTAATTTCATAACATTTTCTTTCCAATAAGGCCCGTTTCATTGATTATAAAAATATATTTCCTTGTTTTATTATAATTTAAACTTGTGTCACTCTATAAAAAACACCCAGTACTATTATAAAATTTATCCACATTTTATAGGGACATTTATATTACTATGTTTATTTTAAAGTCGTTAGCACTTTTTGTCCGTTTTACTTCATAAAAAAAAAAATGAAAGACTAAAAACAATTTGAAGATATTGCAGTAATAAATTGCAAAATCTTTATTTGTTTCTAGTTTCGGCAAACACTTTTTTATTGCTTTTTCTTGGTTGTTCAGCATGGCATGGATTACATGCTCTTTAAATTCCAAATAACAAAAGAAAAATCAAAACTTTTTTTTCAGTATTAATACACTCATGCAAAATAGCCTTTATATATATTTTATGTAAAAGTGAAATCTTTTTTGGACTTTTCGTTAAATGTGAGTAAACATAATTAAATAATTATGGTTGGATTAGGACAAAAAATGGTATTTGAAATTCTATTAAATTTAATTTAATGAAATTTTTCCTACATTCGAAATTGTTCAGCTTTTGTTCGACTTTTTACAAAGAGCTTTTTAAAATATATTAAAATATTTTAAATACATGGAAACCCTAACATGCCAAATGGGCAACCTTGTTTTTTTTATTAATGTGTTGCTTTTTGCGGAAAGGGGTTAGTGGAGAGATGGAAAGTGGGGAAATTTAAAATGCTTAAAAATGGCAACACTGAAATTGCGCAAGATGTTAAGTCTTAGAACAGTTGTTGCTCGCTATCTGATGGAGAGTTTGCGAACTTATTGAGAGTTTGCGAACTTATTGAGAGTTTGCGAACTCATATGTATACTATACATATGAGGGATAGAAAACTCATATATATAGTATTTTTCGTAATTGATGTTGTAGTAACCGAGAATTGAACCCAGGGTCATCTTTGTAACAGTCCAACGCGCTAACTTTTAGACCACAAGGCCCATAATCTCATAGATTACATCAAACCTGCGTTCAAAAAATCTGAATTTCATAAGTTTCAGACAAGTTTCCATACAAAAATGTTTTAATTTTTATTCCACCTTTTAAAGCTTAAATGTGAGATTGGACTGTCAAAAAATACGTGTGCCTTATTTTTTTTTTACCACATATCCAAATTTCTTTAAATCAGAGAAAACCCATTGGGAGACTCTCCTTGTAAGTCTTTGTAGGAAATATGTATTACAAAGGCTGGTTCTGCAAAAAGTACTAAATTCTTCAGTAATAATTAATTAATATATTTTTATATGAAGATAATTTTTGCTATTTGTACACTCAGAAAAAAAAGTTTGCAGAAAATTTCACTATTTGAAATATTTAGCTAACTTACAGCAAATTTTTTGCTGAAATTCAGTTTTCATCAAAAACTTTAGTAAAAAGGTTTTACAAAAAAAAGCTAATGTTGAACTAATGTTTTACTAGTTTTTGATGCTACCAAAATTGTGCTGATAAATATAAGGTGGCGCAAAAATAACCTTCCGATGTTTTTTTTTTTTATTATGTATTTATTATGTATAGCATTTTCTGATAGGAGGATTACTTTTGCGCCACCTTATATATTCAAAGATCCGAGAACAAATAAAATGACAAGTTATACATGTCACAGCTGGGCGAAGTAGAGAGAAAAGATGAGATGCAAATTTCTTTTTTATATTTTAGAATTATCATATGATAAATGAGCAGTTCCACGTCAAACCAAATGGTTTTTGTGTTCACTATTTTTGTTTTCTTTGATATTAGGCAGACCCATTTCAAAAATATTTGCACCTATTTTTGTAAAACATTTAAAATATAACTTTTCATAAAGTTAACAGATTTATTTTTGAAAGATTTTTGTTGATTTCAACAAGTCGATTTTCATTCGCATTGAACTAAGTGTCAGCAAAATTTTCTGAATTTACAAACTTTTTGCTAAAATCAGCTCACTGATTTTCAGCAAAACACTTTTTGCTAATATAAACAAATTTCCAGCAAGGATACTCCCAGCAAAAATTTTGCTGGCTCTACTTACTTTTTTTCTTTACTGACTAATTTTTGAGCGTAGCACGAGTAAAATTAGTTAAAATTATAAATATAAAATTATATTTATAAAAAAATTGGGAAAACATTAAGGATACTTGGAATATCAACTTTGTCAAGATTTGTTCAACTTTTGTAAAAAGAAAAAAATGATGGGCTATAAATTTTAGCTTTGAAAACAAAGCTGCACGTCTTAGAGTTATCCGATTTGGCTTAGGTTAGTTGTTAGTTTTAGACCAAATTTTATTAATGTGCCATTAAATTAAAATATAAAAATGTTAAGCCGAATTATAAATATATTTGAGAATTGTTTATATCTGTAAACCGGATGCAATATCAAATCTTGTAAATATTTTTGATTTAAATTACAGTTATCTATGCAAAACTGATTATTTTTTTTGAGTGTATTTTTATGTAGACCAACTAACGTTTAGTTTGCATGTTGTTGATGTAGTGATTGTATAGTATTTTGTAGTTGATTCGTTGTCCACCCGAGAATTTATTTATCTTTAAATTTACAAAAGTCATTTGGGTGTGTTTTTATGCTTGGGCAAGTGCTGCCATAATTTTAAAGTTGAACAGTGCTATGTCGTTGGAAAAATGGTGCTAGAAAGTGCTAGATGAAAAAAAGTGCCATAAAAAGTGCTAATTTTTTTTTGCATATATCTCTATAGAACACTTTATACTTGCGATTTGTAAATGTATTGAGCCCTTTTCCTTATGTTAAACATATAAAATATTTTGTTTCTAAATAGGGAATCAAAAAAATCAATGTCTGTATTTATAAACGGCGATTTATGTTTTTATTGATTTAAATTCGGCAATTTTGAATATAATTATAGTTGAAATATTAAAGGATATTTTAATGACCATATAAGGATCATAAAAAACAATTCCTTATTAAATATGAAACTTTAATTCTTGAGATTTACTTAAAAATTTGGTCACTTTCGAACATAAATTGTTTTCGATTTATTGACTATATAATCAGGGCAACCAGAAATATGCTGTATCATGTTTCTTCCTGCACATCGTATTAAAACCAGAAAAGATATTTATTAGGGTATACAATCGGTTAGCCGTTACTCGATTAATCGATGAATTTTAATCAAACAACAGTTCGAGTAAATTAAAATGGCCAATTTCGAGTAACTCATAATTGCAATTGTCTAAAAAAGACGTTAAAAATTCAAACTCAAACAAAAACTCAAACTTGGCTCTCTGGCAATTCTTCCCTAACTACGTAAGCGCCATCTATCGAATATACAAAGAATATATCATAGATGTGGCATCACTTGCAACATATTGGAAAACAGTGGACATTAGAGTGAGGTAAGTTTCTAAAATTAGAATTGTTGTGTTGTTGGAGTTGTACTTCTGAGATTATGTATGCAAGAACAAAAACACCGTGTATTGAATAAAACTAGTTTTTATCACAACAAAACTGGACCTGACGATAGATGAGTGCGCTAAAGCGCTCTGCCTAACGTGTAGTTCGAGTGCATGTGGCATTAGAAATCAGTTTATCTATACCACGGTCAGTGATTGCACAGAAAATTTCATATAGACGCAATCAAATAATAAATAAAAACATAACAAATATTACATTCTTCAAAAAAAATTCAAAAAACAGGGTCACTGACGAAGGTTCAATACCAGAAACTGCGCAGTCTGATTCAGAAAATTGAAAAATTTACAATGTAGTTATGATTTTTAGAAAATACACTCATTCTTCTCTACCACGCCTTTCACAATTAGAATAACTCGAACAATTTTGGTCGATTAATCGAGTTAACCGAGTAAATAAAAATATGTTCTATTTTAGTTAAGATTTCACTAAAAAAAACTTAAATTGTTTCGCATTTTTTAAAAATAATTTTATTTTAAATCGAAAACGTTTTAGGGGTCCAATGTGAACGTAGTAAAAAATATAGAACAATGTGTCAGTTACCGTATTAATTTACATATTATATATATGTAGTAGGGCTATAACTTTTTAAAGTGGCACCACGATATAGGCAATACTGTACTGATAAACAATATTTTTTTTTGGTAATTTTATAGAAAACACTTTCGGCACCGAGACCAATGCCTAAAATATCACATTTTTAACAAATTCTAAAGATATTATACTCAAATATATGCTCGAAAATATAAAAAAAACTTAAGACCCATACTGTCCTACTAAAAAAGAAAGTCACATCTCCATTTTAGTAGTTTTGAGATATTTAGCTTTTACGTTTTTTATGTTTCTCGCCTTTAAATTCAATATTTTTTTAAAATTTCAAAAATGACATAAAAATATATTATTTTATTCAATTTTATTATAGTATCAAACAGGGGCAATTTTGATGATAAAGTAGATAAAATGGACTTATGACTTTTTTGCTAAGTATAGACATCCAAAAAAATCTTACGAAAACCAAATTGCACAAATAAATTAAAAATTTCTTTGCATTTGTTCGCATTAAACATTAAAAATTTATTTCATATTAATAAAAACATAAAAGCATAATAAAAGAAAACAAAAACAAACATAATTCAAACATTAAAGGTAAAAAAAATAAATAAACCATTAGTGACTAAAACTAAAATAAAAAACTAAAGATTTAATCTCTGTCGTAGGTCGGCTCACTTGCTATTTCTGGAAGAGATTCCCAAAATTCCATTCTGTTTTTGGGCAAAAAATCTTTCAGCTCTTTTATAAGGTCTTCCTTTCTATTAAACAATATACCACGAGTAATCATTTTGGCTTTAGGTTTTAAAATTCCAGATTTTATTGATGCAGCTTTTATGAAATTTATGTCTGTGTAATTTGTATCTGTAAACTTTGTTTTGTATAACAAAAAGCTATTGGTTTTTACAAATTTGATTTCTATCAATTCATTTAAATAAACTCTCGGAACTGTTGCTTTGAGTTTTTGTTGAGACGAGTTGTCCTTCCATTCGTAAAAGTTTTCCACTTGCATTTCAATCACTTCAACCTTTCCCGAATTAATCCTTTGAACGCAATTTTTGAAATCTGTTATGTCAAACACTTTTTTCTGTTTTTTTAATGAACTTTCAACTTGGTGATGAAAGGCATCAGCAGACATAAATGTATGTCCTGGCTCAAAATATTTTAAAATTTTATATAAAGGGTCCGCCATCTAACTTTTTTTTTCAACTAGTGCTTATTTCGTGAATGGTAACACGTTGCTCATGTCTGATTTGACAGATAATTAGTTTTATCCTTCCGCTGAACGAATATGGTTGTGTATTCGCTTGAACAACGCTGGGAAATATTGCGACATTACTTTGAAAATCATGGTAATGTTGCAGAATGTCAATGATCAATTAATGGCGATCGTTATCGGGGCATGTTGAAAATTGGACCGATCGTGTAGGCTACTGCATGGCCAGCCGAGGAAGCCATTTGAATGAAATTATTTTCCATTATTAACCGGAAGGATTGTACTTTCAAATAAAAAAAGAAATTTGAGAAAATATTCAGTAGTTTTTTTTTTTATAGCATTTTCAAAAAAAGGTATTTGGCGGACCCGTTACAAACAAAGTAAACAATGCCCAATATTTGTTTTGCGCGGCACAATTATCAAGCCAAAAAATTAAATCCTGTTTTTTCGAACTCTTCTTGTGAGTTATATTGCATATACAAAGAAGAAAAGTCGTTCTATCAAAAAAAAATCATTAATACTAATGAAAAAAGTCATAAAAGCCTACAATTTTGGTCAATGTGACTTTTTATCCTAGTAAGTGGCAGATAAGACTTTTTTGACTAGTAAACACGTGGAAGTGGTAGATGTGACCATTTTGCTTAACGTTTTTTTGGCCATTTACAGTTTAAAATGGGTCTTTTAAACTTAAATCGAAATTCAGAAACTCATTCAGGGTTCCAAATCTTCCCTTATCTCAATTTTCGATTTTTGGCGCTTATGACTTTCTTTCTTAGTAGGGCAGCATAGGTCCAATTTGCATAAATTAAGCGAAATATTTAAGTATTCAGAAAAAATAAAAATCGCAAAACCTTTAGATTGTGTTAATTTTTTTTTGAAAGATTCGAATGGTACTTAACTTATAATCATTTTTAGTGTTACAATTAGAGTTGGGCCTTTGACTCTTTTCTTCAATTCAGATCTATATTAAACTTAATGAAATAAATTAAAACAAAAAAAAAATTTGAACTTATAGATCAACGATAAAATTCACTATTAAACCACTCACCAGGTACAGTGTAGAAATCGTTTAATGTATATGCTCGACATATGTATTAACAAAAAATCTTTAATGTTTGTTGATATGCTTTGCTTATGTAGAAGGATAGTATATGATGACATTAGAAAAGGAGTTGCCATTTCAAAGTTTTAACTGAAAGTTAAACTGGCAATTATCATAATGACTAGAGAAAAACAAACACACTATGAATAGAAATCGTTCGTGGTAAATTTCATTCTAACAGAGAAATGTGGGATTTAAAGTCACCCAATTCCTTTAACGTGTGAGTTAAATAGAAGATATTTACGATTAACACTAAATGGCACGAAGAATGTTGATGAAGACCGTAGTGGGTCAGAAAATGCATTCAATTCATGCTAGTGTCTAATAACTTTTTCTGTGTGTTTTTCTAATAGTCAAAGTAAATTATCATATAAAAATTCTAATTTTTCTGTTAATTTAGAGAAAAATTTGTCATGATCTCAAACGTAACAAATAAAATCTCACACATAAACTTATAGATCAACGATAAAATTCACTATTAAAAAAAATTAATGTAATTTATATGATTTATACTTCATATTATTCCTCTATAATATTCCTCTATTATTCTATTATTCCTCTATATTATTTTTGATATCTGCAAAAAATTCTAAAAGTTATATCTCTAATGTGTTCTTAAAGTCGAACTTTATAAAAACGAAGGAAAATAATTTAAAACCCCTCAATTTTATTTTGTTTTAGAATAGTTTTTTAGATTTAAATTAACTTTCCAATTTCATATTTTTTTTCATAAAGGGTCCGTCAAATAACTTTTTTTTTGAACTCCTGAACCAATTGGACTTTGTATGGCGTCATACCAAGGTCTTTATGCAAAATTCGTCTCAATGATGTCTCCGAAATGTTCAATTGTTGAGAACGACGGTGAATTGATGTTGATGATGCTTCACGGACACTTTCTGCCACAGCAGCAATATTCTCGGGTGTACGCACTGTTTTTAGCTTTTCACGCTTTGGTTTATCGATGAGGATGCCAGTTTCTTTCACTTTTTTTCACAAGATAACGAACATACGGACCATATTCGTTCAGTGGAAGGATAAAACTAATTATCTGTCAAATCAGACATGAGCTAAGTGTTACCATTCACGAAATAAACACTAGTTGAAAAAAAACGTTAAATGGCGGACCCTTTAAAATACATTTCGGAACTCCCGATTTTGTATTTATTTTGTATTTTATTATGAATTTTTAAGGAAAAATTAATTAAATAAAACTATTGAAATTACTCGAGTAATTTTAAAATCTAACTAGCACAATCGAATAAGTTAAAAACCTCAAAATCGAGTTACACGTTTACTCGAAAAAACCAAACACGAGTAATTTGAATGCCCTAATATCTATCCATTTCGGAATAATTGACGAATTCTGGCATTGATTTATTAGGGCATGTTTTTGCGTACTTTTCTCTTAAAAGAATATTTTTAAAAACATGTTTTTTGTAAAAAAAATTATTAAAAATTATTATTTTAGAAATTAGTAGTAAAAAAAACAGACATTTATTTTTTTTATGTTTTTAAATAACAAAAACCTATTGTATAAAATTAATGTAAAATCATAAAACAGTCATTTAATATGGTTTGTTTTTTAAATGAACTACAAGATTAGTAAAAAAAATTAATTTCTTCTACAAATGGCAGACATTTATATTAAAAAAAAAAGAAACTGTATTACAACCTTAACAACTAAATATTTTTAAAACAGAAGTTCCCTGAGTATAGTTACTGGAATTTTTTTTTTCAATAAAAACAATTTTCCAAAAATTTTCTTTTACATTTTCCGATTTTTTAGATTCAGGCTGATTTTGCAAATTTGAATTTCCGATTTCGGTTTAAATAAATTTTGCAAAACTTATTCAAAGGCTTAAAAACACACCAGTTTTTTTTCTGCGAGTACAAGATATAATTTATATCTGCGAAAAAATGTGACAAAAAAGTGCTAAATAAGTCATATCATTTTAAAAAAGTGCTATCTAGCATTTAGCACTTTTCTATAAATTTTGAATGCTAAATCACAAAAAAGTGCTAGATCTGGCATAATGCTAAAATGGCAACCCTGTGCTTATGTATCTTATGTACTTTAGCAGCAGTGTACATTCTATTTGTATAGTGTACAATTTGAAATACTTAATGTCGCTTAACGAGCTTAAGATTAAAAGTTGCAAAAAGTAGTAAGTACGACTATTCTTATTTGAATATTGTCCTATTGAAAATGCAAAATAAGTATTTAAAAAAGGGATATTAGTATTAGATTGGTTTTTTTTTTACAAAAAATAATCTTTTATCTTTTAAGCCTATTAGGTGTGATGATTTATAATAGGGGAAAGTGGGGTGATTTGGGACTAGTTTTCTTTTAGCTCCTCAAAAGCATCCATCTCTAGTTTTCTTGAGTCTTTTGATAGATCTAGATAAGTTTTATATTTTGAACCAGATATAGATATATTTTATAATTTTAACCAATCTAGATATACAGTTATGTGAAAAATAATAAGGACGCTTCCATATAACAAATTTCAAATAAAAAAAAACAAATCTTGGGAAAAAAATCAATATTATTTTTTCGTTAGTGTACAACAACAACTCTTCATTTTGTGTAACAATTTAAACTTTCTTGTTTTAATTTAATGTAACAATAACAAAAATTTGTTTATATGTCCATATTGTAATGCAAAAATAACAAGGACAGTACGCCAATTGTACGAAAGGTCTAAGAATATTAGTCTTTTTTTTTTTTTGCTTCAAATATAGTTATGGTAATTGTATTTAATAGATAGACGTATTTTTTTTTATCATATTTGCACCAAGTTTAGAGTCAGGATACGAAAAAGTCTGGAATATCAAATATCGGAAAAAATTTCGAAATATATGCAATTTTTAGTAGTTCGATATTCCAAACTACTTTTTTGAAGCTGTTTTTCAATTCTAAGACAAATAAAAAAAGACTTTACCACTTTTGAATCTTTAGTAAGCAGAGGTACCTACAGAAATCTTAAATAATGTGGGAATTTTGACGGGCAGCCCGAGTTTATTTTGATTATTAGGGATTTCCAAGCAATATCGCGATTTTTAGTGGATTGCACTATTGTCCCTATTATTTTTTTAATTATCGACATTTGAACGACTTTTTGTTGTAGTTATTGTTAATTGTACAATAATCAAAAAATAATATTGGTAAATTTTTTTCCCAAGATTTGTGTTTTTTTTAAATTGAAATTTGTTACTTTTACTTTTTTTCACTTGACTGCAAAAAAAAAAACAATAATTTTACCGATAATTATTAGATGATAATTGACGAGATATATGAACAAGGAAAAGTTACAGAAAAAAATAAAACTACAACATAAATATATATATAAATAAATATCGACCGTCCCTCCGAAGACCGGCCAGAAAAGGGCTATTTTTGGCCTTCGACCTTTCGATTTCCGTTAAATCTTGTGTTTAGAATCACTATGAAGCCACTTAAAGATTGACGTTTTTAGTTTTTCAAATTTAGAAAAAGCCACGGTTTTCTGCGCGATATAATTTCTTTGAAAAATGAGAAAGTTGCAAAAAGTGTGTAAATAGTTTTATTTAATATTTACACACAGATAATAAATTGTTTGGAATTAAATTGCAACCAAAAAAATTTAATCATGATTCAACAATTTTAATTGTAAGTACTTAAAATTCATCATCAGAATAATTAAGCAATATTGTAAACAGAAAATATATAAAATTAACCAAAACACAGTCACATCATTCAAAATATTGGTTTTCCTAATAAATATTGAAAAAACATTATCCTCTACATTACCTTTAATACCAACAACCAACCACTTTTCGGAGATTTTATCCCTGGAAAAAACTCTACAGATTATTTGTTAGGACAATATCCTAATAAAGAAATGTAGAGTATGGCCTCGAACTTGAATAATTTTCATTTTCATTAAAAAAATTGCAGTTAAAATCGAATATTAGTGTCGCCTGCAAACAAACAATCACTCTATCTAATATATAAGTTTTCGTTACCAATTTTAAAATAATATTAAGTTAACTCTAATAAAATATTAAGATAAGCAACCCATTTTCTGTTGTACATAGGTAATGTAATTGCCTTATTTATAAAATAATTTTAAAATAATACAACTTTTTTTTTATAGTTTTTGTAACTCTAAGAAAATATTGAATATTCAAGGTTGAAATTAAAAAAAAAATATATATTTAAATTGGGTTTAGGCTAGAGGTAAATTAATTAGCTGACAAACGGGAGATCGCCGGTTCGAACCCAGTTCTAGGCATATCATTTTTTTATTAATAAAATACATTTATGTTCATAAACATCAAATATTCAATTGTTACAATAAAAATTCGAAATTTATAAATAAATGTCGGTTGTTAAAATAGTATTAAAACTTAATTATAGTGATAGTACATGGAACGACAAAAATTCGGTTGGCAAAAAACTCGGTTGCAACTACAAAACTGTTTTCTGTGTGTAATATTCATCAGATTATCACCATTAAAATTTCATTGGAATGGTATGCTACTCGAATTTTTTTGAGCGGAATGAAGTTTTGTTTTCAGCGTAAAAAAAGAAATGTAGTTTTTATGCAATTTCTTTTTTTAATGCACTTTTTTTAAAAATTGGCCACTCTTGATTTAGCAAAAATATGCAGATTTGTAATATATGGAATTTTTACTAAAAAATAAGACTTTCTTTTTTTTTTGTCTCTAGTTTTATCTATTATTACCGATTTATTGAAAAAAAACTTGCATAATTTTTCCATAGAAAAAACAACAATTTGTTATTTTTTTTAAATTTTCAAAATTAAGAAAATTAATTTTTAAAATGTTGAGTTAAGGCTCCGTTTAAAAACTATACATTTAATTTTTAAAATTTGTTCTCTCATGAAAGATAAACGAATCTACTTAAAAATTAAATTTTTAAAATTAAATTTTTAAACCTTTTAACATCATGTTTCTTTCCATAAAAATCTGATATTCGATGGTAAACGTGTGCTGGAAAGAGTAACAATTTTAAATATTTCAGCAGATTTTTTTATCTTTCACCTATAGAAAAATCCACAAAATTAAATGTATATTTTTTAAAGCAGAGTGTTTTAAAGGGCTCATTAACATTGCATTTTTAAATTTATTCTTATTAAATCTAAAAAATAAATAAAAAATAACAAATTGCTCTTTCTTCTTTGTAAACGTGCTTTTTTCAAAAAATCATTAAAAATAATTAAGCCCCTGAACCTGAAAATTAATGTGCAACTATTTTTCGAAAGTTCCATATTTTCAAATATACATTTTTTTTTTATAAATGGAGAGTAGCCAAACATTAGAAAAATACATTTTATAAATACATTGATTTTTGACACTAGGGAAAAATACTAATTCGCAGTATAAAAGTAGAGTACAGTGTCATTCCAATGCAATTTAAATGGGTATTTCTGATTTAAAAAAAACAAAATCGCGCATAGAACCGCGGATTTTTCGAAGTTTAAAAAACCTAAAAACGCCAGTCTTTAAGTGGGTCCATAAAGTTTCTGAGCACAAAATTTAATTGAAATCGGAAAACCCAAGGTCAGATTGTGGACGATTTTGCGCGGAATGGTCGATATATATGATAAACATAAAAAAGATTTCTTAATCTTCGTCGGAATATTCTGAGCTGCAATGAATGCTGGTATAAAACCTGGCCGTTATTTAAGCACATTTTACATGAACAGTCCTCTTCCATATGCTGCAGTTCACTGAATTGTTCGGATTAAATACCATGGACATTTCATTGAAAAAAATTATGCAAAATTTATATCCAAAGATATTAGGTAAGATAATGACAGTCGTAGTTATTTAATAGGTGGGTTAGTACAGGCCCGGATCCAAAAACAATTTTGGGAATGGAAGTTAGAGTATTTTTAACAAATTTTCTATTCGTTTTGATTTTTTTGTATTGAAAAAGTTTTTTTGGGGGAGGAAATGTCCCATTTTGCCTCTCTCTGGATGCGCGCCCGGTTTAGTATCATGGAGTTTCTTAGCGGAAACCTTTGAGGAGCTGTCCATTCTTAAAGTTTGATATCCTTTTTGGCTTTTACTAAATCATACTCCAATATGGGCTTCGTTGCTTTTTTGTTGTACATCAGCAGCGTAATGCCCAAATAAATTTATAATTTACAATATATGGGATACAAAAAACATGAAGAAATGTTAAAATTGCTTAAAGTTACAAAAACTGGCATAATTTTGGCAATATTTAAGTAATTGCGAAAACCAATACGTCATTTGTAATATGGTTACATAACGATTTATTTTTAGAAAGGTAGAGGTTAAGAAGAAGAGTAAACGTTTTTCTCTAAAAATTATAAACACTTTTAATTTGTAAATCAGACTAGACTAGTTTCTGCCTTTTTATGGACAAGCTTCATCAGTGATTTTCAATTTAAATTGTATTATTATTTGTGTCTTAAATTTGTCAGATTGTCTCTATATGATTAATTTTTTCAACAACCTGCTGCGTAAGAATCAAACCCAGCGCTTCTTCTTACATTACAAACGTAACAATACCAATTCATGACCGTTTAGCAATCGCACCCAAGTATGGCATCGAATGTTTTATAATATTTATATTTACCCGACTAAAAAAATAAAAAAAAATATTTTTTTTTGGCAAAATTCAGTAAGGGACAAGACACAATAGTTAGAAATTCTAAAAAAGAATTAGTATAGGAAAAAAGTCCGAAAATTTCCTCACGTCCCAAATCACCCCACCATCCCCTATATATTATATCTCCTTTTAGGAAATACACAATGTTTGTTCATAGTATTTGTTAAGTATTTAGTAAAAATAAAAAAATATGTTATGGATTTAAACAGCTGCAAGTTTTTGGGATTTAAAGTATTTAATAATATCTTAATTCTGACATAATTTTTACAAATATATCGGTTTAATTTTTTGTTGAAATTTTTTTAAATGCACAATTTTGTCCACAATGATTTTATAGTTATACATTTGTTAGTTTGGCACAATTTCAAATTTTCTTTTGCAAATTTGTCCATATCTATATAAGCATACATAAGTAGTTGTGCATATGATGTTCATAATCATACGAGTGCAGTATTTGCGTATTCAAATTGTATTTTAGTATTGCTCGTTTGCTTTCTAAATGCAAAATCATAAAACAAAGTGTTGAAACGAAAGTGTATTAGAATACTAAATGCTTTTGTGTTTTTTTCTCATTAAATGTTAGTTTTGAGAATAAGATGACCAGTTGAACATTTCCTAAAAATTCTGTTTCAAAATTAGCTAAAAATAACTTTCTTTATTCGTTTAATAAATCTACATAGCACAATGGAGTTGTACAAAGATTGAAAATAATGCAGCTATTTTTTACTGGGTAGTTTGTTTGAAATTAAATAAAGCACAGTGCTAAGCAAGGTATAAATGAACTTAAGTTTTTGAGAACGTTCGCACAAGCGCACGTTATCAGCATTGTTCAAAAATAAATTGAAAACTTGTTCGTTATGTGCACATAATTTCAATTTGAATTTATTATTGATCAATGGTGATAATCGTTAACTTCGAGCTCATATATTAGTTCTCATTTAGTGGGATAACTAGGTTATATGAATGTTTGATGTTTGCATGGGATTGTCACTTCTTTCAAAACGTGTTCTGATGACAGGAACCTAGAAAATTTCCGAAATAGATCTATCAACACATTCCTGAAAGCGGTCAATATAAAATTTGAAAGCGAAAACTCTATAGATTATTTTTTAGGACAATATCCTAATAAAGAAATATAGAGTATAGCCCCGAACATAAATAATTTTCATTAATTTTATAATGATATACATACATTTTTTTTATAGTTTTGGGAACTCTAACAAAATACTGAGATTAGCAACCGAATATCTGTTGTACATACAAATCTATTTTTAGACAAATATTTAAATTTGAAACTAGAAAATATGCAAGGTTGACATCTAAAAAAAACATATTTAAATTGGGTTTAGGTTAGAGGTCTGACAAAAGGAAGATTTTATGGGTAAAATAAATTCTGTTAAACGCTTGAAAATCTATTTATAGAATATTATAGTCCATAAACATAAAATATTCAATTGTTAAATAAATACCGGTTGTTACAGTAGTATTAAAATTTAGTAATAGTGATAGTACGTGGAACCACAAAAATTCGGTTGGCAAAATTCAGTTGGCAAAATTCGGTTGAAACTACAAAACTGTTTTCTGTGTGAACTGTTATTCTCTCAAGCAATTTTTGATGTTACTTGAAACACATTTTTTTTGAACAACAAAAAAGTATTTCTGTTAATAAAAAAAAAGTGTTGCAAAAAAAACTCAAGTATGAAACGGAGGGGATTAGAAAAAATAAACAAAAATATAAAAATAGAATATTTGTGTTGTTAGTGTTGTCACTTCTAAGAATAATATACAATAACAGAAAAAGCTAATAGGAAACAAAACTGCAATTTAGCTGCATTAGATTTGAGGCCATACTTGGGTGTGATCGCTAAACGGTCATGACTTGGTATTGTTACGTTTGTAATGTAAGATGAGTGCAGTTTTGATTTTTACAGCCGCAGGTAAGATGACCGCAGCTTTGATTCTTACAGCCGCAGGTTGATGAGAAATTTATCATATAGAGAAAATCTGACAATTATAAGACACAAATAATAATACAAGTTAAATGGAAAATCACTGATGAGCCTGTCCATAAAAAGGCAGAAATTAGTCTAGTCTGATTTAAAAATTAATAGTGTTTATAATTTTTAGAGAAAAATGTTTATTCTTCTTCTTAACCTCAACATTTCTAAAATAAATAATAATATTTATTTGTTATTGATAGTTCAATAAAAACTAGTGAAAACATACAAGAGCACTTAGCTCTGAAGTTTGAGAAAATAAATCGCTGGACTAGCGATTGTTGATTTAAATTCCCTTACATTTTGTATATTGGCAATATCACGTTTCCACCCAAAATATTTGTATATATTACTTTGAAGACATCCAATTTTAATTTTAAAATGGTTTTAAAACAGACAAATTTATACAAAAAAATATTTCTAGGCAGAAAAAAGTAAAAAAAAAAAAAATGATTTTGGATAAAATGTCATAATACAATATGTCTCTACATATCACATGTGATTTCACAACGTTAAGTAGTATTTTTCCAAAAAAAAAATTGTATTGTAATAGACTGGAAAAATTTATCTTTATATAGTTATTTTTTTTTTTTTGATATAGCTAAGCTTTCTTAAATTTCAGAGCCAAACGCTGAAAGTCTCCCCATGATAATTTCATGTACTATTTAAAATAAATACATTTTAACTATATTACTCTGAAAAAGTGTTATGCTTTCAGTAGTTTTGATTAAATTGATATTAAAATAACATTATTATCATATATTTCACATTTTTGTCAACAAACTCATTTTAAGGAAATAATTTTTAAACCTTTCTCTGATCAGTTGAAATGCATAATTTAGGTTATTTTCCTTCTGAAAATTAACCTAATTGTCTAATATAATTATAAAATAGAACAAATGTGCTTAGTTCTATAATAAAAGTTCAGTTTTTAAAGCATCGGGGTCTTGGTGCAAAAGTGAGCCAATGACCTTCTTCTATAGAATTTCAGATTGTTGGGGATATAGGTGGTTGGACTTATATGATGAAGACATATTACCATACCTTCATAACTACTGAGATTCGTTTTTCCAAAAAGATTTTGAGAATAAATACATCTTGTGTTCTTATTCTTAACACATTGGCTCACTTTTGCTCCTTAGTGTAAACTATATTATACTCAACCATAACAGTATTTAAGTTTAAAAAATCATCTGAAATAATCACTTTTGATATTTTAAAGAAAAATATTAATAAATAGTGAAAAATAAAAATGGACTGGTACACTAAGGAAACTGCTTCCGGCAGGATTATGAATTTCAACGCTACCCAACCCAAAAGCCAGATCATAAATACCGCGAAAAATTTCATTGAAAGAGTTCTAAAATTAAGCGACGATGAATTTCACACCAAAAACAAAAGAAAAATCTACTCGATACTCATCGAAAACAGTTTTCCAACAAAACTAATTAAAAATTTAATAGAAGAAACTAATAGGCGTTTTAAAAATAACAGCAAAATTAGCAACACTGAAAACAGAGAGGATAAACGTTTTTACAGTGTACAATACATCCCTGGCTTAACAGATAATAGAAACATAAGAACAGCAATAAAACAAAATAACGTCGTCTTTGCATACAAAGCAAACAAAACATTGAACACTGTTTTTACAAATGTCAAAACTCCAATTGACCAACAACAACAAAACAATATTATTTACCAGATATCTTGTAAGGGAAGCAATGATCAACAATGCAATCAAATATACATCGGAACGACAAAGAGGGCACTAGCTACGAGAGTGGGAGAACATAAAACAGATATAACAAAAGGAAAAGAGTCGACAGCATTGGCACAACACGTACTTTCAACAGGCCACACAGCTGATCTTGAACAAGTGAGGATAATAGATAAAGAAAACATTGAAAGAAAACGATTTACAAAGGAAAGCTTACACATACAAAAGCAAATAAACAGAACCATGAACTTAAAAGAAGACACAAATAATATCAACGCTAGTTACATGGTTGCCATTAAATAGTCTGTGTTTTTAAATGATGATGTGTTTAAATGTAGTTTCGTGTTTTATATGTTTAATGTTATATGTTAAATGTAATATTTTTGTATTTTAATGTAATATTCAAAAATTGTAAGTTATAAATATTTTGGTATTATGTTTGTGTAATAATATTATGTTTTTTATAATTAAATAGACGAAATCCCCAGAAGAAGTCGACAAAAAATCGAAGAAACGTCGGGAAAAAATTGTAATAAAAATGAAGTTTTAATTACAAAAACAAAATTTAGGTCTTATTAGCTAAATAAATAATAAAAAAACTTTACAAAATTGGCCAAATAACAACTATAATATGAAAATTTAATATTCTCAAATTTTTGGAAAAAAATACAGGTATTTAAGCTATTTTCTTTAAACTAATAGCATTAGGTATTCGGCCGAATAGTAACAAACTGCCGAATACCGACTAGTTACCGAATATTCGTGACATCTCTAATTTAGACATATTTTTATTAAATAATTCAAATTATTTTTTACAGTTATATTAGTTTTTTGTTTTTATATACATCGAGATTATTTTTATGTTATTTTAAATTTATAACGAGCTTTCAACCTCCTCATATTTACAAAAATAAACTAAATCAAACATATTAGCTAGGTTGATACTAGTATTTCGTTTTGGCTAAAGATCTCATCAGAAGCCGAAGTTTTAGAAAAGCTAGAGCCTCCATAATAGGCAAAACTTTAACAAAAAACCTATTAATCATCAATTTTTATGTTTGCTGTCTGCTAAATTTAGCAGTTTTTTCTGCAAGGTAATTTTTAACTAATTAGCTTTAACTAAGTAGCTTTTTCTGCTATTTTCACAGGTTTATTTCTATGAGTGTATATTTTTTTCATTTCTTAAACCTATTAATCTGGCCACCTTATTCATAATAATGTTGTTGTTATTATATGAATTTACGCAAAATTGTGGCGACATTTTGTGGTTTTTGTGTGCTGTTTATTATGCCTTTGATTTTATCTGTGTTTTATGCAAAATACATTGAGTCAAAAACAGCAACAGAAGACCCATATTCAAAAACATGCAACTGAGCTACTTAATAAAAGAAAAAGTGTCTGTGGTTCATTTTATAAATGAAGTGGTTGACCAATTTTCTCGAAATGTAATATTTGTTTTTTAAATAAATAAGTGAGCTTATTGATAACACAGAAAAAAAAAATTGCGCCAAGTACACATTTTGTTGAATAAAAACAAATAATCAATTACTTTTTTAATTGATTCAATTAAAAAGTAATTAATATTTTTGTTTATTTAAAGTAATCAATATTATTCAAAATATTTATTACTTTTTAATTGAGTCAATTAAAAAAGTAATTGAGTCAATTTAAAAAGTAATTGATTATGTTTTTTTTATTCAACAAAATATTTACTTGGCGCAATTTAAGAAATATTTTTTTTGTGTGAAGTAAGTATAAGGACAATACAATAAGATATGATTTATTTTCAAAATGTTCGACAACTGCTGTCACTGATTGACAGCATAATTAATAAAAAATTTATCAAACTTGTATAAAAGACAAAGTATGATCTTATTTGCTACTTCCCCCGTACATTTTGTTTTTAACAAATGTACAAATCAAAGGAAAAGAAACATAAACGTGTATTTAATATTTGCCAAACGTAGACACAAAAACAAGTTTTCAATTTGTTTTTTGATCAATGGTGATAATATCTTTTACTTCGAGCTCATATAATATATATGAATACTTGATATTTTGCATGGGATTGTTACCTCTTTCAAAACGTGTTCTGATGATGGGAACCTAGAAAATAGATCTATTAACACATTCCTGAAAGTGGCCAAATAATAAATTTGAAAACAAAAAACTCTATAGATTATTTGTTATTACAATATCCTAATAAAGAAATATAGAGTATGGCCTCGAACTTGAATAATTTTTATTTTTATTGCACAATTAAAGGTTAAGAAAACATAATTTTTATTTTTAATAAAAATTATATAAAACTTGAATAAATAAAATTTTTAAATCAAATATGAAATATATTTGATTTGACTATGCTTTTTTCGCGGATCCTGGAAAATTGTCTGGGGAGGAAAATTAGAGTATTTTTAATTCTTTTTAACATTTTTGTATTAACTGTGCCTGATTAATCTGATATGATCAAAAGTAGATGTAATTTGATACAATTTAATCGGACCATTTTATAGGATGAAATTTTATAGAATTATATATACACTCAAAAAGCGTCAGTGAAGTCAGTAACTTTTTTAGCTGGGATGATCCTTGCAGAAAAATTGCTAGTATCAGCTAAAAAGTTAATAAATTCAGAAAATGTTTTTGCTGATATTAGCAATTTTTCTACAAGAATCCTCCCAGCAAAAAATGTTGCTGACTTTAGAGACTTTCTTTGAGGGTAATTTCATATTAAATAAAATAAAATTGTATAAAGCTCCATATCAGTTTGGATCATCTTTGTTCTTTTTTAGTCTTTATGTTCCTTGGTAAAACTTACAAATTTTTGTGTATGTGTATGTGTGTTTTTTTTTTTTTTTTTGGAAAAAATGGAACCCATCGGCGCCCAACTCTGAAAATTTTATTTTTATTAAGTAGAAGCTTGTGTAGACATTGATCCATTATTTTTATTATTAAGAACAAAAACTTTCAAAATGTGGCTACGGAGATATTTTAAAACATTTGTAAAAATTAGATTATAAGTCTATTAAAATAAGTCATCAACCATTAAGTCGGCAACTAGTTTTAAAAATACATCAATTTAAAAATGACATGTCGGAACATCTTTTTTTAATTTTTAAGCACAAATAACTCCTTTAATTTTTTTTTTAATTTTTTCCAAAAACATGTGTAAAATAATTTTGAAATAAAAAAAAATTAGTCAAATCTGAAAGCTAACAATATTTGTAACATGAAAAATCGTTCGGATTGATATGGTATGATTTATAAATCTTATATATTTTTAAGATTTTTTTCATATTTAATTTTTTTCTAAAAAAACATGTTTTGCGTAAAATTTTGATCCATAGGTGCAAAACTACAGAACCGATGCACGGTGTAAGATTTGGCCAATCTAGCTGGACAAAAATCCGTTCTTTGACTTTCAATTTTAATAAATATTTTAATCAATAATGAAAGAGCCCAGCCAGAAATTGCCAGTGGTCTGAAAAATCAAGTACTGGCAGAGCACTATTTGCCAATGATCCAACCAATAAAGTGCTGGCAAAGCACTGATTTACAACGCTCTACCAACGTTAGTAAAAAGTGCTTTGCCAGTGCTTAATTAACAAAATTTACAACAGTAAAAATAATAAAAGCACTGGCACAGCTCTGGCTTAGAACGCTCTGCCAACGTTCGTAAAAAGTGCTCTGCCAGTGCTTAATTTACAAAATTTACAACCGTAAAAATTAAAAAGCACTGACTCAGAACGCTTTCCCAACATTGGCAAAAAGTGCATTGCCAGTACTAATTTACAAAATTTACAACCGTTAACTTAATAAAAACAGTGGAACATCCCTTTGTCACAACAAGAGTAGAAAAATTCAGAACTAAATTGCAATTTATGATTTGAAGTTAAGAATATTAAGGTCTCCTATTATAGTCAGCACAAAGTATAGTTTTTGTACTAAAATTTTACTTAAGAAATTTATTTTCAAATTTCTTTCTTTAGTAAAAAATCGTGCTAACTTATCACAAAAATGATTTGTTAAAAAATATTCAGTTATTTTGTAATTAACTTAGCTGAAGCAAGCCTATTGTCATTTCTGTTCAAAGTACCAAAATCATTCAATAATAAATAATACAACTCTTTACTGAAGTGAATTACTAACTAGGTTGTTTTTGGTTTTGGCATTGGCAAAGCGCTTATTGCCATTGCTTTGCCAACGTTTTAAAAAAGGAGCGGCCAAGCCCTGCCCGGTGTTATCATTTTGGGGTTGGCAAAATCTTCAGATATCCAACTCTCTGAAAACGCTCATACCACCGTTGAAAGCACTGGGCCAATGCTTTGCCGTTCGTATTTTTCTGGCTAAGAGGACTTCTTACTGAATAGTAAAATGCAAAAAGTTCGACCTATTTGTCAACAGTAACACAATAACTTTACTTTAAACTTGAACATCTATGAGTAAATTTAAAATGCCAATAAAACTTGTTTAAAATTGAGCATCTTTAAATGAGTATAACTTTTTATCGGTGAACTTATTTTTTAAAAAATTTTTATCTAGTTTCTTGTCTTCATAAATCGTGTAAATACGTTTCTAAAACTTGGAAAGTATTTTTAGTGTTATTTAATTTAGGAAAAAATTTTTTTCGGAAATTATCAAAAAAAAAGTTCTCTAAGCTGTATGTTTTAGGGAACACAACAGATCAGCACAAAATTTGTTTTATACAAATAGCTAAAGTGTCTACTTGAAGCAACCAGTTCAATTGTCTGCCGAAATTTGCCGATCTTATAAATAATCTACTATGAGTGACAACATCTCATACCATAACATTTTTGATATATGGCTAACAAAACCGGAAATTACAAGAATTGACAGTTCTTTTGACTATGTTTGTGGAAAAATAATAACTTTATTTGAAAGAACATTCGTGGTACTGAATGCCTGTGACTGTCCATAAAGTTTTATGGCATTCAAAACAAATTATTGATGAATGCATTGGACAATTGTCGGAGGAGGCGCTAGAAGCAATAAATAAACACCAACGAAAATGTCGAGCTTACTTCACGCGAAAAACTTCTAGATTTGACACTAATACAGATTTAATGAATAGACTTTTAATATCATCAGATCCATATATCAACAGTTTGCGCATACCTCCAGTTTATACAAAATCCGCATTGACCCCTTAAGTACTTGAATTATTAGATAAGCCAGAAGCACCTAATGACGACCATGAAATTTAATAAATTATTTTAATTTGTGTGTACATTGTTATATGGGCTATTTAAAATTTTTTGAGCACCTGCTGAAACCGACATACTATGGCTCTTATTTCGTTAAGTTTTTTGAATTGAACAAAACGTCTTACAGGGTTTGGATGACTATACTTGAAGGATATGACGTGCAAAGTTTTACATTGAAAAGTCTTCACCTTAAGAATTGGTGGTCATCTAAAATTTGAAAAATTAAAAAAAAACGACTTGAAATTTGCAAGAGTTTTTTCATTCGTTCCGTTTTCTCTGTAATAGTTTTTAACTTTCAGATCCAAACCAATACAAAATATAGTCACTGGACTTGGAAAAACACAAAAAAAAATTTTTTTGATATCGCTGCTGGGTGAAAAGTTGCATGGTGGTTTACAAGTGACACCAAAATTTTCCGAATTTTGAACTTTTTGAAGATTTTAAATAGGGTTTTTGCGCCGTTTAATAAAAATGAGTTTTAAGCGCAGAATTATAAAAACGGCGTAATTTTATAAAGTTTGAGGTATATCAAGTTGGTGTCAGCGCACCAATATCGTATCACGTACATCACAAACTTGAAAGAAATTAGCGTAAATTTTTTGAAAATGTATCTTTTTTGCGTCTGACAATCTTAATTGTCTTTTCAGTTGGCTAGTGTATTGCGTGATGGGAGTAACTTCGTAAAGTGCACCTCCGAGGCGCACTTTAAAATTTTTAAACGCAAAAATTTTATGAACTTTTGAAAATTTTTGCAAAAAAACAATTTTTTTTAAAGCTTTTTATTATATCAAAACATGGCATGGGAATATGTTTAGGTATCGAAATAGATTCTTCGCGACGGATTAAACTGATAAAGTGCAAAAAAAAAAATAATTTTTTTCAATCCTGGCAGCGGCAGTTTTTTCCAAACACATTTCGCTTTGTGACAACTAAAGCGCTGTATCAATTCCGCTCAAACGTACATCGAATGGAAGACTTTACTTAGCTTGATACTAAAATCGAAAATGCACCAAAAAATTTTAAGGATTTAAAATTTTATGGAGGAAACAAAATGTTTCTAACCTTAAAAAGCATCCTTGTATGAAATATTTGATTTCGAAAATTTAAAAGAATTATTTTTGAATTAGGGTTAATAAGTAACGCACAATACCAACAAATATTTTATAATCGGTCCAATATTAATATTTGCAAAAAAAACGCGTTTTTTTTTTGAACCCCTAGAAAGTGAGACTATATTTTTAAATAATATTCACGAGGGCCACCTTAACAAATTTCAACAAAACAATTAAAACATACTACCGCGAAAACCGCCAAATTACCGCCGATGCAATGACATCTTAAAGAACTTGCTTTATTATAAAAACTCTATGATCATAGTAGCCTTTCTGAATGCTTCTAAGAATAACTATTTGAGTTTCAATTCAGTTTATTTTATTTATGTGCGCGAACAGTTGTGAATAAAAATAAGTAAAATTAGTAAAAACGTGAAATTCGTAAAAAGAAAACTTACCGATAAAAGACGCGAATATCGCCAATCTGAAAAAATAAAAAGCAAAAACAAAAAACAAACAAATCTCAAATTGGTGTAAGAAAGTCAGTTAGGTATTCGGTTTTAAATAACAATAATAATAATAATAAAAACAATGCCATCAAAACAAAAAATTGCAGATTAAAAAAAATTGAAAACGGCTTAGAATTTTTCACTGGAACCCAAGATTTAACTAACGAAAAGTTAGTTACAGCTTCCAATTTGCAAAACAATTTTGCAAATTTTCAAAGGCAACAAATCAAAATAGCAAAAATCATGAGTGGTTTAAATGGTTATATCTCTTAAATTATTAGCGATAGGCAAATAGTTTTTTCCCAAAATATTACAAATTATGTCTTATACTAGCCGTAATTTTGTAAAATGTTTAACAATTTTAAATAAATTTTTATATGCATTACACGATCAAAAAAAAAAATTTTTTTTTGCAGTGTATTTTAAAAAGTATTGAAGCTTTTACAAATATTTTAGTGTGCTAAGAAAGCCCTTAAGGGGTATTATCCACACGCGTTATCCTTTTTCAATTTTAACAAAAACTGTAATTTTAATATTTTTTTTTAATTTTTAACTTGAAACAGCCGTAACATTTGCGCCGTTTAATAAAAATGATTAACGCGAACGGATTTTACATGCTCAAGTATCGGCTTATACACACACAAATCGACATTGATGTCAGACAAAAAAATAAACTTAAAAAAAATGTCTAGGTGCCGTAAATTTTTGAAGTTACCCATATATTTTTTATTTTAAAGATAATACAAATTTAAATAGTTTTTCATTAAAGAAAAATTAAGCATTTGTTGTCATTTCTAACTCGTAAGTATTCATTTGAAATATTCCAATGCATATATTTTTTTTTTCTTTTTTTTTCGTTAGACCAACACTCAGGGGATGCCCCCTATAATGCAATGCATTGTGTTGATATCAGGAAAGTAGGTTATGGGGAGGAGGAAAGAGGGAGTAGTGTTTATGAATATTTGATTTGAATTTCGCTACATTGTAAGTGACAGGGAAGACCTCCGCGGGGTGTTTATTCCACATACGGCTAGTACGGCTGATGAACGAATTTTCCCTGTAATGCGTTGTGTTCACTGGACAATCGACTACAAACGGATGAGCTCTGCTAGATAAGCGAGTGTTTCGAATGAAAATACGGGCCTTGGGTATAAGTTCACTGATCTCAGCAGAACAATTTCCATGGTAAAATCGATAGAACAATGTTACACAACCCACATTCCGACGATGCTCCAATGAGTCAATAGAGCTTGATACACTCTCGTCATTGATGAGCGCCGACGCCCTCCTTTGCATACAGTCCAGAAGCTCCAAAATAGACTTTGAAGCCCCTGCCCATATATGGGAGTTGTATTCCATTTTCGGTCGGATATAGGTGGTATAAATATTAAGTAAATCGGAAGGAGTGAAGTACTTCTGACACCGTCGCAGGAAACCCAGACACTTGAATGCTTCTTTCGACACCTGGAAAACGTGCTTATTCCAACTGACATCAGACAGAATTCTCATGCCCAGAACATCAAGAGTATCCGATTCTTCAATATTAATACCACCCAATTGAACAGGTGACAGCGGACCTATGGGTTAACATACAACGGACCTATGGGTTAACATACAACATTGGGTCTTGTGCGCATTAAATTCTACCAAATTCGCACGACCCCACTCAGAGATTGTAGAAAGATCATAATTGAGTGTATCATTCATATTCTGCCTTTTGCCCCCAATCTCCTCAAGGCTTGGCGTACGATCGAAGGAAAATGAATGACAAATGTTGCTGTCATCTGCAACGAAATATTTTTAAAGGCAGTAGACACGCCCCTTTTTTACAAATTAATGGATTTTAGTTCCTATTTAATCATCCAGTGTTTTTCAACATAAATCGTATCATACGCAAATTTTTTTCAATTATATAGGTGGTGGGCGTGGCATTTCCGCCCATTTGTTTACCGAAGCTGCACCATGGTCCAAGAACATTGTAAACCAAATTTTATGACTCTAGCTTTATTATTTTCTAAGATATAGAATTTTGTCTCCCTTGAATCGTAAATCTTCCACTGTGCGATGTGAGAAAAGTATTATATATATAAATGTTGCGCTTTAAATGATATTTGCTATTTAATAAAAGATTTTAACGCAATTTTCGGTTTCGAGCACTTAGTGCGCTCAAACTTTTGAAAAAAATTGAATTCAAGGTCATAGTTTAACTTATTTGTAATTAATTTTTAATTAACGCACGTACGTAATTGAAAAATCCGTAAATGCTTGAAAATTCAAATGTCGGTTTTTAAATTAAGTTTTATTTGCTAAACTTTTAACAAAGTTTTAATTGAATATTTTATTTACGCCAGTTTATTAGATATGGAATAAATATCAATATTCAATTGGCATCTGTCAATTCAAACAATATTTTACTCATGCTAATACATATTTACCAGTCGTAAATATTTGTACGTGTACAAGAATGTATTTTAGAATGACCCTTAAAATTCCATTTGAGACATTAGAACTGTAGGTGTACAGTTTTATTGTCTCAAATGGAAGAAATTAATTTTTTATCCCACTTTATTCTGAAATTGGAAATGACGCACAAATTTCTTCTCATCGGGTAAATAAAACAATACGGGTAAAGCGTTGATCTTTTTCCTTCAAAATTTGGGTAGAATATTTTAGCCCTTCTACATTGCTTCTCTGATGATTTTCGGTGACGCGAAATGAAACATGAAAGGACCTGTCAGTAGATAAAGTCTGCTATAAGTTAGCGGGCAAAAACTTTTTTGAGTAATAAATAAATACTGCACGGTTTTTTGTTTAACAAAAAACAAATGATCTTGAACTTGAATAATCTTGCTCACATCATAATTTGATAAAAAATTTTACTTAATTTTAAAGAATTTTTAAAATTACTAATTTTTAGATGTCGATTTTTTTTTATAGTATAGTAGTTGTAATCGAAGAAAAACATAAATTAGGAAAATTATAATTCGTGTTTTTGTGTGGATCGACTCTTTTCCATGACATTTTATGAAAACTGATTATTTTGTCAAAAATTAAACAAAATCTTTTTATCAAAGTCTGCATAATTTTCGGAAAAATATCATTTAAATTTTGCAAACACTATAAATATCTTTACTTTAATTTAAAAAATATTTAAGCCTTAGTAGATCGAGAGAAAGAGAACCATGAAACGTAATTTTAATTTCGATTACAAAATTCCAAAGATTTTGAATTTAATGAAAATGAAAATTATTCAAGTTCGAGGCCATACTCTATATTTTTTTCATTAGGATATTGTCCTTACAAATAATATATAGAGTTTTTTGTTTTCAAATTTATTATTTGACCCTTTCAGGAATGTGTTGATCAGGCACGTAGCTAGGAATTTGTTTCGGGGGGGGGGGGGGGGGCTTTTCGATTTTTTATTTTGATTATATATTTTTTTTTTGCACACTAGAGTAACAGCTTTTTTTTTTTTTTTTTTTTTTTGTTTGCTAAATTTTTACCAACACGTAATGGGCAATCATGTATTAATTATAGAAATCGCTTTCTCAGGTCATTTTGAAACAAAAACCTCCCGCATAAAGTGCATTTCCTTAAAATGCATTTTTTCATTTTTACTTATTGTGTATATTAATTTTAGTTTAATATTAATATTAATTTTTAGTTTAATTAAATAAAAAAAGGATTACGCGGAAAACTTTTTGAAAACTAATATACGTCTAGGGTAGCTAAAACTTGATAAATGTGAAAAAAGTAAAAAAGTTTCAAGTTTTATTATATTCAAAAATAAAAAATAATATAATGAAAATGAAGATTTTGTGGAATTTATTAACTTACACTATTGAATAACAAACACGGAAAAAACGTTGAAACTAAATTTAGAGCTTTAGATTGAAAAAAATCTTAGACTCAATTAAGAACTCATAATGTTACAAATGAAACAAATTCTTTTTTTAGGGTTAAGAACCAGAAAGAAATCAATTCAAAAGACAAAAATTGCGGTAAATTTTGTGTATAAAAATTATACACAAAATGATGCAATTAATTCTACTATTGTTTGATGTAATACTTATTTACACCCAAAATATAATTGACAAATTTTCTAGTGTGCCTCTGCATGGGGTAATATACAATTTTATCTAAAATAAAATTGTGTTTTTTAAAATATGATATAATATCAACATATATATTATTTTGCAATGTCTAGGTATATAAATATAACGTAATTATTAATTGAATTAGTTTTAGCGTATTCTAAATGCAATATACAATTATACGCAACTATATATGACATCATATTAAATTTTTTCTACGAAATTAATTTTATATATGAATTTATATAATTATGTCTGGTTAAATGCACTGGCAGACCAAACCTTATAAGTGTATATAAAATAATGTATTATTTTATGCAAACGTTTTAACTCGGGAAAAAAAATTGAGAAAAATTGAGTCACATTGGACCACGTTAACACATTATGCATATCGATCAAAGTTTGAGGCTTAAATTTGTTTCAAAAAATTAAAAAAAATATATAAGATATCGCAATATCGTAAAAAAAATACTGAAAACTCTGTTACCAGATGCGTGCGTAGCAAGTCAAATTTAAATAAAAAGATTGCACTGTAAGTAAAGTAACGACTTTTACGGCACAAGTGAACTTAATTTTGAGTCTAAGTGGTATCTCCATTTTAAAAGATTATGTCAAAATACACAGAAAAATTCATTGTCAAAAAAATTTCAATTAAACTTTTGTTCGATTTCAAACTTACTTTCAATTAACTGTTTAATTGAAAATGAATTTGGTATTAAAAAAGTTTTCAGTTTTTATAACGTATAATAACAACATAGAAACAAATGCAAAAATTTTAAAAAGTCGCCAAAATTAAAAAAATCGTTTAAAGTTGAAAATTCGCATTTCTTTAATTTTGGTGATTTTTTTTAAATTTTTTTCGAATTTTGGCGTTTATCTTGGGAGTTTTTTAAATTTCTGCAATTTTGAGGATTGTTTTTTAAATTTTGGCAATTTTTTTTTCATATTTTGCGATTTTTTCAAATGGTCTCAATTTTTTTAAATTTTGGCGATTTTTTTTACAATTTTGGTGATTTTTTTAAAATTTTGTAATTTTTCCCAATAGTAAACAATATTCAATTAAATTTTTAATAGATGTGAATAAAACTATAAGTAATTGGAAATAATATTAATTAAATTTTAGTTGTTACTACAATTGCATCAACACGACCGAATTCATTTAAACTTTTGCTGAATCAACAAATATTTTAATTAAAACTCAATTTTAGTTTTTTCTGTGTAGACATATGTAATTTTTAGTTTGCATTGTCTCAAACAATTTTTTGATTATATTTTAAGTCAAAGACTTCGAAATCTCTTATGAAATGATTTTATTTATTGCTTTTTGTCGAAAATCAACTCTTAACAATGATAGCCGCCCATTTGCAGGCGATGTTTTCTAACGAAATTTTAATATTTCATATTAAATTTATCAATAACATTGTTACTTTCTAACGAATTGTATTAAGTTTTTAAATTTGTCAAATCATTTCGGGGGGGGGGGGGGGGGGGCTCTAGCCCCCAAGACTCCCCCCTAGCTACGTGCCTGGTGTTGATAGATCTGTGCCTGGTGTTGATAGATCTAGGTTGGTGTTGATAGATCTAGGTTGCCATCATCAGAACACGTTTTGAAAGCTTTAACAAAACACATTCCTGAAAGGGTCAAATAATAAATTTGAAAACAAAAAACTCTATATATTATTTGTAAGGACAATATCCTAATGAAGAAATATAAAGTATGGCCTCGAACTTAAATAATTTTCATTTTCATTGCACAATTAAAGGTCGAAAAAAAAAACATAATTTTTATTTTTAATAAAAATTATAACAAACTGGATTTTAAATTTATATAAAATAAATTCACACGATACAAATTTTTATTTTATGTAATTTGATGAACATATGGTTAATATTTCCACTTTTGGACAAAAAAGACCCTCTGCAATTAACAGAATACTTTCTTTCAGATTTTAAGTAAATTTCGATATGTAATAAAGAATGCAAAACTTACGAACAATCGCAGTTCTTTATTGTACCAAAATCACTATTAATGTTTAAAAAGGTGGGCTTCGAGATTTAAGTACATTTAAAATGTGGTATGAATTACTCTTTCAGCTTAAACCGTTAAAAAAAATATGGGCAATTATGTGCAACTTCTTTTGCAAGACTTTTATATACATTTTTTTCAATAAATTATTTTTTTATATAAATCTTTATTTCTACTACATATATTTCTTATGTATTTTTTAGATTTTTATCCATAACTTTCAATCCCGTAAGAGCATATTAATTTCGCAACGGCATAGTGGAATAAATTATAATTAATATATGATTTTTTGGAATTCTTCAAAAACCAGTTTTTTCTTTAAATACAGCGGTTTACACCGCGGATTTTGAAAAAATGCATTTTTTCTTTAAAAAATATTTGTTTGCTTATTTTATCTAAACACGACAGTGGCTTTAAGTTGAGGTATCTATAAATCACGTAGCTAAAACCGTTAAAAAGATATAGACAATTACGACTTATTTTGTAAAATTTCCGATTTTTTTTAATTTTTTAAAACGCGATTTTTTTTTTTTTTTAAAGAGAAAGGGGATAGTGAAGAGATGAAATGTGGTGAAAGATGAAGGGCTACTTAGAACAGTTGTTGCTCGCCACCTGATGTAGAGTTGGCGAATTTATTGAAGCTTTTTGTTTCATAGCCCTGATTCATTATTTTACTTCGGTGCGGTTAAGTGCTATGGGAACACCGAAAGTGGGCGCAGCGATACATATAAGTGATAAAAAACTCATACATATTATTTTTCTAAATTGATGTTGTCGTCACCGGGAATAGAACCCGGGACCAACTGTGTAACAGATTTGGGTAGAGTTCGTAAACTGGATATTGTTTGATGGATTTATATGAAATGTGTCAAAGTTTATTACCCTGATGTTTCGGATTGTATATAAATGAATTGTATTCTCCAAATACACTCAAAAATCGCTCAAGTCAATGCAAATTTAAAATTGAAATATCATTTTATTTTGACATAACCTATTAAATCGGAGTATACCACTGGATTCTATGCCTCAAAATTGAGTTTACTTGTCCCGGGGTTGTGGTGTGTCATTTTCATATACTAACTGTGTTATTGATCACCGGACGCCTAGAAATGTATTTGTACTGAAATCAGACTTCTGCGACTTAACAATCACTCACTTGTAAACATTTTCTATATCATTAATAATTTAAGACACTTGTGAGCTTGAAAACTAAATTTTTAAAAATTTTGGGAGTTTTTAATACAAATAAACATTTTTTTTTTTTAAAATGAGCAAATTTTTCCAAATCTTGGCACTGGTTAACGATTAAAAAAAACGATTTTTGTCAGTTGAAACCATTTGTAATAAACTGGAAGGTGTTATGACAAATATATTTTTAAAGGACACACTTATGTATGTATATAGAATAAAGTGGATCAAAACACAGCAATTTTGTAGTGGCCCCCTAAAATGTTATATTTTTTTGCAATAATAGTGTAAGAGCTGGACCATTTTGAGAAAAGTGTATATTTTTTAAATATCTTTTTTTTGATTTTTTTTTTCTTCGAAGCGTCTTCAAAATATCTTTTATTTAAAACCCCATTTTTCTTGGAACGACAAAAAATATTTTGAAAAAAACTAAAAAATTAACGTTTTTAAAAACGGTCACGCTTACTGTTATTGAAAAACACGAAATATTTCGGGAATATTCTTAGAAAATGCCTAAGTTTATTTTCAGGGACCACCAATTTGTTTTTTTCGGAAACGACCCACTTTAATATACGTATGTTGATCATTTATATATTCATAAATATATTTGCATACATACACATTGAAATTCATTCATACAATGAAACCCAGCAAATATGGCAATATGAATACGATTCCCTAATAGTGCTGTCTAGAATAAAAATTTTGCTGTGCCAACAATCGCCTTCGTATTGCGTAAGATACCACACTCACAATATTTTTTCCGTAAAGACTACTGAATATACATATTAAATTAAGTGAAAATCAGTTAAAAATAGGACTACTTACTTTTCGTTTAAAAGAATTGTTTTTTAAGTTTATTTTAACTGTTGAAAAATTAATTGACAAAATCCATAAAAACAATAGATTTTCGTTGATTTCATAATTCATTATAATATAGCTTTGGGACTTTAGCACATTTAATTACTATAAATAGCAACTTTTTGTTTTAAAAAGAAAATTTTAACTGAATATTTTAGCTATTATGTAAAGTCCGTTTTTTGTTTATTTTTTTGTTGAATAACAGACAGAACGTTACAAAATATATTTCTTTGGTAATTAAACTGTATATTCCATTGAAACAACTTTACCGATTAAACTTTTAAATAACTGTTGATTTGTTATGGAAAAGTTCTTGTGAGTGCACATTTGGTAGAAAATGTGTCCCGAAAGCAATACTTCCAAGCAATACGAAAGCAACTCTTCTAGAATATAAATAGGCAATATCCCTAAATTTTTATCTGTAAGATTAAAAAATGTAACGAATATATTGCCGACATATCACCTGTTAGATAAAAGAAAGACATCGCCTGATAACCTCAAGGAAGATAAAAATACGTTTTGTTATATTATATTTTCTAGCTCTTTATTAAAATAACCACATTTACGACTAAAATATAAATTTTACAATTCTGCTATATATTACCCCCATCCGTCAATCTGCCGTAGATTTGAATTATTTGGCCATTTTATTTGCAAAAGTATCCCAATTTAATCGTTCTTTTTTTATTTATTTTTTTTTTATATTTTTATAATTTCCTAGCAACAATTTATTTAAACAAATATAATTTTTTAATCTTTAGTTTTCAATGTCTTCGATGTATCTTCCAGATGATAAAACTAAGATTTTTTTAAAAATACCTTCCAAAAGAAAATAAATAATGATATTGCCGCAATATATTTAGTATCGCAATATGTTTACTGGGAAATATTCATAATATGACATATACAATTGCTGTCTTTTATGTGTGTTGTTTCTTGTTGATGTTTGTATTTTGTATACATAAATATTTAACAGGAAATAGGAAGTTGCTCATCTGCGGCATTTTCATAAAGCCAAACAGGAAATTATGATGGTTTTCTGTAAAGAACTTTATATCAGTTAGATTTACATTTCTTGATTTTTTTTTTAGTATTTCTTATTCACTAAAAAACCACTGACAATATGAAGACTTATATGAAATGAAGAAAATTCATAAGAAATTTGATATAAATGGGAATATAGCAAAACAAAAAATAGATTTGTTTGGCAAAACTTTTAAATTCAATTTATCAGTTCTTTTATGTAGCGTCCGCTTTTTAACTTCTACCATGTTTTCCCATAAAAGAAATTTAGAAACTTTTTTAACGCTTGACTGAAATCTCTTTTTTTTTGTGAATTTTATTTACATTTAAACTTTATTAAGATGAAATTGAATAAGCATTTATTAAATATTTTATATTATAAAATTTATTTTGCATTTGAAAGGCATGTTTTAATATAAATACTTCTTCATAAAACATATAAATGTTAATGTGAATACTGTTAACTTCAGAATAATTCATAATCATAATGTATAAATTAAATTCTTCTTTTAAGTAAAGTTGGATTGAATTAGTGAGATCTGCAAGAAATACATTGAATGGTACACTAAAAAATAAGTCTGAATTTAGCAACGTTTAACTGATACAGGGTGGCGCAGAATGAGCTATATGGTTTGAATTCTTTATAACTTTTTTAATTATTATTTTTTCTTTGTTTTTTTTTCAGCATTTTGTGAAGAAGACTTGGGGAATTAATTATGAATCCTTACAGGATCGAACAACGTACAAAATAATTGAATTTTATTTTCAAACCAATAGCCTATGGTGTTGACACAGTGTGCATATCGTCGTCATATTAATGTGCGCATTGCACTCATAGCGTCAACAATAAACCATTTGATTGGAAATTTTCGTCAGCATGGGTCTGTAAGAACCCTTCCTGGTGCCGAAAGAACACCTACCGTGCACACTGCTCAAAATATTGAACGTGTATGGGAGAACGTGCAGCATACTCCAAATTTTGCGAGAAGTTATGGAAAATATGGTAAAAATGCTTATGTGCGAAGCAGAAAATGGACCATCACTTACAGGATATAATTTTTTAAAGCTAGTTGCAAAAAATTCCCAATAATATACTGTATTAAAAAAAAAAAGTTATACTAATCGCATAAATAAAAAAGTTATAAGCCATTGAAACCATATAGCTCATTCTGCGCCACCCTGCATAAGCAAGTGGCTAAAGACCCCATTATATCTTCATTTTCAAAGTTTTTTTTCTCAAAAAACCTAATTTTTTAGGCAATTTCAAATAAACTTTTTGAATAATATAAAATGTGTAAATGGAAAGGAATTTTCTACAAATTATAAAGTTGTAAGCTTTTTGCAATTTTTTTGACGGTAAATATTTCGGATTTTAATGAAGTTTTAAAATAAAAAAACCGGATAGCTTATTTTGTATATATTAGTATCAGTTCAGATATAAATTTATACCGCTTTATAAAATCGGATTAAATTGTATTGAGGATGTAATTTAATCTGTTATTATAAATTAAAACTAAACTGATGTAAACTTATTATATGGTCCCATTTCTCATGTAAAACTGTATTAAGACTCATATTAAATTTTGTATGACTATAAAAGCATCATATTTATTTTTTTCAATCGTGTTATTAGAAGTCCAAAGTTTTCTGTGTGCACTAGGGTTATAACTTTTGCATTTTTTTGATAAAACAGATTAAAGCGTTATTTCGCGATATAGACATCAAAATTCGCAAAATAATGAACACAATAAGTAAAAGTTATTTAAAATATTTTGTGCAGTATAATGGGTCAACTAGTACAACTTTAATGTTAAAAATGTGAAAAAATGCATTTTAAGGAAATGCATTTTATGCGGGAGGTTTTTGTTTCAAAATGACCTGTATAAGCGATTTTCTCTTGTTAATGCTGCTAGGTACGAATTTAGAAAAAAAGCTGTAACCCTAGTGTGTACATTAGGGTGGGTCGATTTAGCAATAGATATTGTGCCATCTATTTTTCGATAGCTTTTGGCATGAGGAAAAAAAGTTACACTATGTTATATCAAAAAAATCATTTTCGATGCGCCCAAATTTCAATATTTGGACTTTTTCTCAACTTTTATTTTTGAGGTTTTTTCAGTATGTAATACAAAAATCGGCTGAATTAATTTTTTTTTTATATACAAGGTGGCGGCAAAAGTAATCCTCCTATCAGAAAATGCTATAAATTTTGCGATTGGCCCCTAATGTCACTTCTGTTTTGACATTTGTGTAGTAAACACATGCGAAATACACGTTAATAAACAATGTTACGCTACACTGCTCCAGAACGCGGAATATTGGTGACTATTTATTTGACCAATAATCGAAGATGATTTTTCATCAAAAATAATCATGAGTGATGAGGCCCATTTCCATCTTAGCGGGTACATTAATAAGCTAAATTTACTCTTCTGGGGCACTGAAAATCCGCGTGTAACCCACGAAGAGCCATTACACCCGCTCAAAGTCACTGTATGGTGTGCTGTTTTCGCTGGAGGAGTCATCGGACCTTTTTTCTTCGAAGACGTCGCGGGCCAAACGGTTACTGTGAATGGTGAGCGCTACAGAGCAATGATCAACGAGTTCTTTTTGCCGCAACTTGATGAATTGGGATTGGAAAACATGTGGTTCCAACAGGACGGTGCAACGGCACACACTGCACGTGCCACAACCGATATGCTAAAGGATGCATTTCACGGGCGCCTAATCTCCCGTTTGGCGATTTGCACTGGCCAGCAAGATCGCCTGATTTGACCGCTCCAGACTTTTTTTGT
>CM037851.1:79956551-80090995 GCA_021234595.1 Delia radicum
AGTAAAAATTTAGACTATTTCAATCCCAAAATCATGTAGCAACGCGATTCAGGCTACTAAACACCAAAAACCGGGACTTACGTGACCGGGAATGTCGTAAATCCAAAGATTTATAAAAATAAAAAAAAAAAAAAATCAACTGAAACTAATAAACGAAACATTTTCCTGTTTTCCTTTGCACGAACGAAAGCATTTACCCGTAATTACGTGTACGACTAAGACTCCGTCCGTGGCCAAGAAAAACACAGGGAAAATGATCTTTTGAAAGAAAAGTGTTGTCCTTTTCCCCTAAATGTCGCAACGCGCTAAGGACTCTCTGATCCCCTAGCGGGACTTACATTTGTAAGAAAAAAAAAAAAAACACTAAATCTGTAAAAGAACTAAAATTTGAAAAAAATAAAAAAATTTACTGAAATCTGAAGCTTGCTTCGTGCTCCACGTTATGGGCGCCATTCTGTAGTGTCAGCTGGGGGTTAAAATGTTATGGTTTGTGTGGCCAGATCGTTTGCGGTGCTGGCATGCCCGCGTTTTAGCTCGGCTAGAGCTCGCCGGTTTTGGGGGTGGTTCTTGCAAACCTCTGGCGTTACCTGACAGCTACAAAAAATAAAAAAAATCATGCCAGTCTAAAAATAAACCAATTAAAGGGTAATGGACCGGAAGCAAACAAAAAAAAACTGCACTTAAAAGTCACAACACTCTTCCTTTTGTACACTCAAACATATTTTTGGTTGGCTTGGCAGATGTTAGGCCAAGCTGGTTTCCCTCCCACTTGAAATCCATACGAATTTCACCTTGACATCCTTGGCCGTTCCTTGGATGTCCCAGACATAATCACTCCGCAGGCTACTTACCCTTCCCTACTACCACTGCCTTTTTTGCTTAGCACTTCATTTTCATAAATGATAAAACTTTAAAAATTTTCATTTATACATTATAAAAAATGTTGGGTTTATTTTAAAAAAACAAATTTAGATTTAAAATACAAAAAAAAAAATAATAAATCAATATCAATATTAAAAAGCAAAGTGTAAAAGTTAAATTTCATTTAAAAATAATTAAATTTAATATGAAAGAAAATTAACAAGTATATATCCGGTTTACCAAGCAACATTACTTTAAAAATTCATTTTTTTTCTTATTACAGATTTTTTTTTTTATAGAAATATTAAGGAAATTTCCAAATATTTATATTTTTATAAACGCCTTTACGGTTAAGCGGGTTTCCAGTGGCTTCGCCAATAAATAAAATGCCAATGCCGGCTGGTGCAGCTAATCGCTAGGTATTTGCAGGTTGTTAAGGTTGGTCCGTCAGTTTTCCGTACAAATGTGGGTGAATCACGTAAGTCTTATAACCTTCTTTCAGGAATTTCTCATTAAAGAGAAATTATAAATTTCACGATAAATAATTAAATTTTTTTTCTGCTAATTACAGGGTCACCATCTACCTAATCCACCGTACGTGGGCAATATATCCCTAAAGTTACTTGGATCCCTACAGGCCTGAGCTCACCCCTATAGTTCCGCGCACCCTTTATTAATAATAACGTAAAAAGGGACTTCGTTTAATCAACAGCTAAGTGGATTCATCTAAATGTTTACCCTTATAAAAATTTAATAATTAACTATAATTTCCTTTATTTTTCTTCCCTCCAGAAGCCGTCCCGTTCGTAATATGTCGTCCTAGTATCCCTGTCTTAAGTCCTTAACCTCAACAAACCTTGGCACCCCAAGATTGGTAGTGCTATATCCGCTACTCCCACGATGGGTCTGGTCAGAGGTGGTGTTGACTAGCAGCTCGACGAAAGTGGATTTCGGTTATTTATTTTTACTGCTGTTTAAAATTTTGTTTATTTTTTTTGTTTTTTAAAGCTCAGTGTATAGCCATGTACATACACCAAATAAAATTGCCTTGAATAAAATTGCCTTGAATAAAATCTTTTGCTGCTGTTGTTGTTGTCTTCCTTTCTTTATATTTTTTTTTCTTCTTAGGAGCCACTTGACCGACCTTCAGCAAAATCAAATCCAAAAAGGAAGTTTATTCCCCGGCCATTTTCCTAATTTTTTTTTCTTTTTCTTTTCAATGACATTGTGATTGTCAAAAACATTAATTTATCTATACCCACGGTTGTTTATATTGTGGTTTTTCCGTTCTAATCTATTACAAGACCTCAACACCTCACCCTCTTGTACCTACACATGACAGTCTGATTTATTTATCAATTTACATGTTCTTATATACTATTCTTATAAGTCTAACTTATTGTCTAGTATTGAGTGATTTTATGAATCACTCAATTTATTTTTATTTTTATTCATTCTTATACTTTGTTCTCTTATCGTCAACATACGGTCATCAGATATCTGAGTGTAAAATGCAGTCATAGTGCTACTTGATGCCACATGGTGGTATGTATGTCATACACTCTACAGTATTTGAGACGGTATGTTGGGAAATCAATATAAGTGGTTGGTATGCAGTGTACGCTTAAGGAGTACACTACACCCTTACCCTTAAGAGAAAAATTATAAAAGTGAATTTTCTAATTTTTCTATATTTTTGGTTAACTTATGATTAATTTTATAATCTATATTAATGTATTACATATATATATTTGTTTTCAATAGATATAATAGAGTTTTCAATAGTATTTTCTTATATAAATTTGTTTTTATTAATGATAAGTTTTTGATTATTCATTAGTTCTTAATGCTATATAGGGTTTTAATTGATTATTATGTATTTCTTTTTCTTTTCCATTGTAATCTATTATTGTATTTACACCATTATTCCTAATTATTTTGTAAGGTCCTTTATATGGACTTTGATTCTTTTTCCTATTTCCTACTTTGACTAAAACTAAGTCTCCTATCTTTAAATTTAATTTATTGTTGTATCTATTTTCTAATATTCTTTTTTCTTTTGTTCTAATTGTTAATTCTTTAGCTCTGTCCAACGAATATTGTAATTTACGTTTTAGCTCTATGGCATAATCATCGTAATTATATATTTTTGTTTCTTTTGTGTCATATAATTCAGATGGCAAACATGGCAGTCTTCCATATACAAGTTCAAATGGCGTGTAGCCAGTGTCTATATGGGGTGCCGTGTTGTAGGCAAAAGTAAAATATGGAATCCATTTATCCCATTCGTAATCAGTTGCTGATGTTAGCAAGAATTCATTTAAGACTCTGTGATTTCTTTCTAATGACCCAATTGTCTCATGGTGGTAAGGTGTTGAAAAGGTCTGTTTAATTTCAAGTAGTGAACATATATTACGCAAAAGTTCGTTTGCAAATTCTGTATCGTTGTCTGATTTCAGTACTTTGCATTTACCAAATTTTAGAATTAGGTGTTCAACTATTGTTTTTGCGGTTGTTAGTGCATCTTTTGTCGCCATGGGGTGTGCAATAACGAATTTTGTTAGTTCGCATTGAATGGTCAAAATATATCTGTATTCATTCGAAATTCGAAGAGGTCCTACTGTGTCAATTGATACTATTTCAAAACTGTTACTTGGAGTGTTTGTCAATGTAAGTGGTTCCTTAATGTGTTTAGTTTGCTTGTTCTTGTTGCATTTGTCACAATATTTTACAAATTGCTTTACCATCTTATTCATGTTTTTCCAAATGTAGCGTTGTTTTAGTTTTATAATTGTCTTTCTTATTCCCAAGTGCCCTGCATGTGTGGCATTGTGGAATTCGTCGATTAGTTTGTATTTTAGAATTTCTTCTGTGATTCTTTTGGGCTTATTGTATATTAATATTTTTAGTTGAGGATATTTGTTATTAATTTTTATCTTTGCATATGCTTCTATCAATTCCTTTTTACTGTAATTTTCAAATATTTTATCTTCACTTGCAAGTGCTAATTCTTTTATATTCTCTTTATTCATTTTTGATATCAGTTTCTTCAGTATCGAATCTAGTTTCGCTGAATTTTCACTGTATCTTGCTAGCTTTGTATTATTTATGATTTGGGTACGTAATTTCTTCTTAGTCAAAACTGGTTTTGATGAATTATCGTTACGACCTATGTGCACAATATTATTTTCAATAAATATATCTTTTTCATTTATTTCTTCAATTGTATTAAACTGCAGTTTCCTCATATTTTTTATACCATTAACGGATATGCATTCCCTTATTTAAAGTTGATCAGGCTTCGGAGAATCACATTTTTCCATGTCGTTCTTTTCTATACGTCTTTTATTCTTGTTTTCCTCACTTTCTTTATTTTTTATTATGTTTTCCTCATTGCGCTTTTTATTGTTCATTGCCCTTGTTATAACTAATGTTCTTTTTTCTTTATCGACGTTTTCTAACGGTATCATCTGTTTTAGTATGTCTGAGTTTATTTCAATTCTGGACAATGCGTCCGCATTGGTATTTATTTTACCTTTTTTATATATTATTGTAAAATCGTAATCGCTTAAATCTAGTCTGATTCTTGTCATTTTTGATGATGGATTTTTGTGTGAGAACAGAGAGATTAATGGTCTGTGGTCTGTTACTACTATGAATTTACGTCCGTACAAGTATGGTTTAAAAAAATTAATACTCCAATGGATTGCTAAAAGTTCTTTTTCGATTATTGGTTTATTTATGTCATGTTTTTGTAAAGATTTACTTGCGTATGAAATAGGTAAATTTTGGCCTATATCGTCTTGTGATAATACAGCACCTAACGCGTAGTTTGAGGCGTCAGTTGTTAAAATGAAGGGTTTTTCAAAATCAGGGTACTGTAAAATTGGAGGATTCATTAACTTGTTTTTTAGCTCTTCGAAAGCGTGTTGGCATTGTTCAGTCCATATGAATTTTGTTGATTTCTTTAGTAATGTATTTAGGTCTTTGGCTATATAAATTTTCTGTAATAGTTGCAGAATGCAACGAATCGTCTTACCTCGTCAGCGTTAGTTGGTATTGGATAATTCTTTATTATTTCATATTTAGATGGGTCTGTTTTTACACCATCTTTTGTAATCAAGTGTCCTAAGTAAACTACTTCTGGTCTTGGAAACAACATTTCTTTGGATTAAGTTTTAAATTATATTTTTGTAGTCTGTCAAATACCTTTATTAAATTTTGGTTGTGGTGATTTAAACTACATCCATAAACAATTATGTCGTCTACATAAAGAAATGCTTCTGATTCTAATCCTGAGAGTGCTATTGTAAGCATTCTTTGAAAGCTGTTTGAAGAAATTTTTAGTCCGAAAGGGAGTCTTTTGAATTGGTAATGACTTTGTGAGGTCGAAAAGGCTGTAAGCGGTCTAGAATTTTTGTTAAGCTCGATTTGATGGAATGAGCTAGTCATGTCAAGTGTAGAAAACCATTTGGCTCTGCCAAGTTTGTCTAGAATATCCTCTAATCTAGTTAGGGGAAATTTGTCATTGACAATTTTATCGTTAAGTTTTCTAAAGTCTACTACAAGTCTCCATTTCTTTTTATCTTCCACATTTTTCTTTGGTACTAAAAGCAGTGGAGCATTGTATGGACTAACGGATGGTTCTATTATGTCGTCATCTAGCATATTCTGTATCTGTTCGTTTATTATGTTTGTATGTGAGTGCGGTAGTCTGTAGTTTTTTATATACACTGGTGTATTGTCTAAGGTAGTGATTGTTTGGTCATAAAAATTGTTTACTGTTAATTTTTCATTTTCAAGGTGAAAAATATTTTGATATTTACGAAAAATGTTTATTAATTCTGTTTTTGCAAAGTCGTCATTATTATTTAATTGTAGTTCATTCAGTATTTGTTCAAAACGTTTGGGGTTATTGTCTTTATTGTAATCTAATATGTCATAGTTTTTTAGTGAGTCAGTTTGGAGTTGAATGCCTTTTAAGTTTATTTCTTTATTTGTTGTGTTTAAAATTTTTATGTGGATCATGCCGTTACTAGGTGCTATTGAATTACTTAAAAATACACCTGGTTTAATTTCATTATTAAAAATTATGCTATCTTCGCTAAGGTTTAGTTTTAATGCTTGTATTATTTCTGTTCTTGGCGGTATCTTTATTTGTAATGACGAAAGAGCTTTTGTTTGCAATGGAATAGTTATGGTAGTATTGTTAATGAATAATGATATTGTGAAAATTTTATAGTCTATTTTATAGAGATATTTCTTTAAAAAGTCCCTTCCTATTATTCCGTCTGTTTCTATTGGAAAGTTGTCATCTACAAGATGAAATTTGTGTTTGCATGTCTGGTCTGTGAATGAAAGTTCCAGTCCAATTGTCCCTAGTGAGTGTATTTCTTCAGTAGTAATACCTGTTAATTTACATTTGTTCTCTTTATTAATTGGTTCATCTTCAAGATTTGTTCGAATACGACATAGTGATATGTCGGCACCTGTGTCGACAAGAAATGTCAATTGTTCATTTTTGTATTTAGCGATTATGAAATTCGTATTATTGTTGCAAACTTTATATACTCTTAATTTTGGCTGTCCGGAATATCCATGTATTCCGAGCCCACTTCGTTTCCCTCATCATTTATTGTACGTATGTATCTTCTATTTGTGTTGGTTTGATTTCTTCTATCGTAGTTATTGTTATTAACGGCTCTTTGCCGACTATTATTGTAATTGTTGTTGCTTGAAAAATTATTGGGTCTTTTATTTGTAATATGACTATTTCTATTTAGAAAGTTATTGGATCTGTTATTATTAAAGTTACTGTTGTTCCCATTTGAAAAACTATTGGATCTGTTATTGTTAAAGTTACTATTGTTCCCATTTGAAAAACTATTGTATCTGTTATTATTATGTTGTCTGTTAGGTTGACGTGTTTGAATGTGCATTACTGAATTGTTGTTTACCTTATGTTCGTTTTCTATTTCTAGCGCAAGTTCTACTGCGTCTTGTAAAGTCTTAGGACGGGCTGCAAATATGGCTGTTTTTAAATTGTCATTTATACCTCTTTTGAAAGAGTCTAACGCTAATTTAGCATTTAATCTAATGATAACATTTTTCTCTGGTTCTGATGCGTCTGTGTTTAATTCCTCAATTCCTAATTTATTTAAATTGTCTATAATGGTAATGATTCTGTCCTTATATGCACTTACTGATTGTTTTCCTTGGTATATGTTGTTTAATTTTGACTGTAATTCTGGGATAGTTTTTGTATTCTTGTATCTTTGTTTTAAGAGTGTTTTTAATGTATTGAAATTGTCTGGTTTTGAGTAACTACCTATCGCTGTCCTTACACCTGAGGTCAATTTGGCGTGGTAGACATATTGCAAGAAATCTGTTTTTGCTGCGTCAGTCAGAGTCTTTTCGATAAGTTCTGCTGTTATTAGGAAACTTTCTAGTTCTTCATAATTTCCAGCAAAAATTGGGAGTGCCTTAGAAGTTAATTCTTAACTAAATGCTGCCATTTTAGTGTCTAAACTTTTAGTATTTGGTATTAAATATTCTTTGATTTTTCTATAAATGGTATTAAATTCTGATTGTAATGCTACTATTTCTTTTTCGTCTTTTTTTTTCACTTTGTGCTGTCAAAAATTCTTTTCTTATATTGTCTATAGTTTCTAACTTTACTTGTAAAGTTTTTTCTGAGTATGTCCTTCCTGGACTTTTCTTTAAATTTGCTAGTATGTCTTTTAATTCTGTTAGATGTTCTTCCATTTATACGACTGTTATTAAAATTTTTGGTTTGTTTAAATATATATGTTTTAAAATTTATATACTAAGTATAAGATCAAAGTAATCAGTTATAAGTGTATTATTTTTCTAGAAATCATTTAAAATATATATTTTTATAAAATTGTTATTTTTTTTTTTTTTTTAAAAAAAAGATTTTTATACATTTTTCTTAACAAAATAATATTCATATTTAAAATTTTTTGTATTTGATTTCTTAATTTATTTATTAAAGCACTTTAAGGGATATATATATATATATATTTTTTAGCATGATTTAAGTAGTATTTTGTTTTAGTTTTCAACATATTTAGTTTATTATTAAAATTTTGGCCTCTTGGAAGTTTTTCTTGCGTCCAATTTGTATTTAATTATTTTTTATTTTTTTATTAGTTTATGTTAGGACATGGGCAGTTGCTGCAGTTGCTCAAACTAGGAGCGCACTGTTTTTACTATTGAATTAATTTTTTTTTTTTTTTTTTTTATACTTATGTACTATGTTGATGGGATGATTCCCATTGTATCTCCCTTGGTGATTGTTCTTCTAAGCACCATTAGTAATCCATTTGGTAGTGTTGCGTAATGTTGACTTCTTCAATGTTGACTTCAATGTTGACTTCTTCGTAGTCCTGACTCGTTCATCGGCCGAACGGTCCTTCTAATCTCGGCGTGGATTAGGAATTTCCAAGATTTTTTTATTCTTTTCAGTGCTCTAACGGGGAGCACTAGAAAAGTGGCAGGATCGCCATGTAATGTGTTATAGCTTTAAGGGTGAAAGCTGGATCGCCATGTAATAAATTATAAGGCGGTTTTTGTTGGTTTTTTAAGAACTCCAAATTGAAGTCTGATTTATTTAGCAATTTACATGTTCTTATATACTATTCTTATAAGTCTAACTTATTGTCTAGTATTGAGTGATTTTATGAATCACTCAATTTATTTTTATTTTTATTCATTCTTATACTTTGTTCTCTTATCGTCAACATACGGTCATCAGATATCTGAGTGTAAAATGCAGTCATAGTGCTACTTGATGCCACATGGTGGTATGTATGTCATACACTCTACAGTATTTGAGACGGTATGTTGGGAAATCAATATAAGTGGTTGGTATGCAGTGTACGCTTAAGGAGTACACTACACAACATTTTGTGAATAAATTTTAAATACAAACAAAATATTCGAAATCATTTTATATTACTTATAAATAACAGCTTCTATGACCCATTGTGCTCGCAAAAAAAAAATACAATTTCAGAAATAAAAAGATTTTAGCAATTCCATGTCGTTTTCTCACTTAAAATGTATCCCAATATATTACTTCAATATTTATCTATTTTTTTTACACTTTTCCTTTTTTAATTTTAAAAGTTTTCATTTATAAATCGACTATTAAAAACTTCACCAAAAAGTTTATTTTGTTTGTATGCAAAAGAATAAACAAAAAAGACGATGAATCTTGAAATGTCATTTGCAGTTAAAAAATATGAACTTTATATTGACAATTGTAGATTTTTTTTTTTTATCAAAAAAGTTATCGAAATTTGTCAATTCTAGATTCAAGTATTGGATATACAAGTTACTAATGTTGATTTTGACAACATATGGCAAAACTATCACATATGGTTTGTGTCAATAATACAAATATGGTATTTTGGAGGGTAAACATCAGTCATTATAATTCAGAATTTCATAGACGCCAAAGTGTAAACACACATTTTTTTCAATCACTATAATAATGCCGAATTTTGTGCCTAACATAGATGTTTTGCGGGGAAGTCTGATAAACTTCTTTCATTTGAAGAAAACGGCTGCTGAAAGTTATTGATTGCTGGTATATGCTTACGGTCAACATGCACCAACTCAAAAATCTTGTGAACAATGAAGGTTGTTGTCAAACGCAAGAAGAACTTGCATTATCATTGGGAGTCACACAAAGAGCCATTTCCCTACGTTTAAAAGCATTGGGATTCATTCAAAAGCAAGGAAATTGGGTAACATATGAATTGAAGGCGAGAAACGTTGAAAAGTGATTTAGCATGTCGAAAATGCTGCTTAAACGCTACAAAAGAAGTAATTTTTGCATCGTAATGTTACTGGTGATGAAAAATGGATACATTACTATACCCCTAAGCGCTAAAAGTCATTTGTAAAGCCCGGCCAACCAGCCAAATCAACGCCGAAGCCGGATATCAATGGCAACAAGGTAATGCTCTGTATTTGGTAGGATCAGAAGGTTGTTTTGTATTATGAGCTGTTGAAATCGAGTCAGACGATCGCAGACGACCTGTACCGTACACAATTGATTAACGAAAAACGACCAGAATACTCGACCAGACACGAGGCCATAATCTCCCATCATGACAACGCTCGGCCCCATGTTGCAATACAGGTCAAAAACTATTTAGAAAACAGTGGATGGGAAGTTTTGGCTTCCCCGCCTTATATACCAGACCTTGCCCCTTCTGACTACCATTTGTTTCGAGGTATCAGACATTGGCTAGATTCATTCTTTACCTCAAAACCGGAGCAGTTCTTTTGGCACGGAATCCATATGATACCAGAAAGATGGGCAAAAGTAGTGCTTAACGATGGACAATACTTTGAATAATGTATCAACTCATTTTGTTATTATAATAAATGCATAAATATGTTTGAACTCTTCTCACCTATTATTTTGTTCATAAGCACATAGCCGAACTCTGTTGCAGCTGATGCAAAAGTTAAAAAAGCAGGTGTCATATAGACTTAAAAAATAAATACATGGTAGTCGAAACTTAAAACAAATTTTTTTTTTTTGTAGTTTTCATATTTTTGCTGTACCGGGCACAGTGCTTTGTCCCAGTATGAAGCACATTATTTAACACCGCTTTAAATAGTTTCTTGTACTTGAAAAATACATACAACACCCCTAAGCGTTCTTCATAATACTTTTGAAGAAATTCAATTTTAATATTCATTTTCAATAACTTTATCTGCAACTACTCTGCCGAGTGTCTTACTATTCCACGTTGCCTGAAGAATAAGTTCTAATTAGCGTTTTTGATTTTAGCATAACTCAGGCGAAGGACGAAGAAAATTTGGATTCGTCCAAAACAATAACTCATTTTATTTAAATTAAAATCACGTCCATATGAAAAGTCAAATATGCGAAAACTTACAAGATCTTCTGCCAGCTCAAGGAATCCATTTCTTTCAATAAAACTGCAACAAACTTAAATGCATTTAATTATTACTACACACAGGGAACTTCTGCTTTAGAAATATGTAGTTGTTTCGATTGTAATACAGTTTCTTTATTTTTACTGTAAATGTAAATTATTTGTAGAACAATTTTTAATTTTTAATAACCTTGTAGTTCATTTAAAAAAAAAAAAACACATCGAATGACTGTTTTATGATTTTACATTCATTTTTTACTGTTGTTTTTTTGTTAAGTAAATGTCTGTTTATTTGATACTAATATATGTGGTTAATTTTTACTGCAATTGTTAGTAATTTTTTGAACATTAAAAACAAATGAGAAATGTTAGCTGAATTTAATAAAATTTTAGTCGTCGTATCTTCAAGTGAAATTTTATTTGTTTTTGACGGCAATTGCTGTCGTCTTTACCTAGAACAGATCAATAAGTTGGTGACTTCTCGAACTTCCCTCGTAGTTATATAAAATGCAACACTGCTTCAATCAAGTACCACCTGTTAATAGTCGACTGTCAAATTTTAAGCAAGTTCCGTCATTTACTTTGCGTTTAACATCTGTTCAAAACATACAACCTCGTGGATTTTTTCAAAAATGGAAAAAAGTGAATTTTGAGTGCTCATTAAACATTATTTTTTGCGAAAAAACCGTCAATCAAACCAAGAAAAGTCTTGATAAATACTATGCAGACTCTGCATCATCGATTTCAATGGTAAAAAAGTGATTGACTGACTTTCGTTGTGGTCGCACAAGTACAAATGACGCCGAACGTTCTGGACGGCCAATTGAGGTCAATACACCCGAAAATGGCGAAAAATGCACGATATTGTGTTGGCCGATCGAAGAGTAAAAGTGCGTGAGATTGTTGATGCCATAGGCATTTCATATGGTAGTCTGGTTTCGATTTTAAATGATCAGTTGGGTTTAAGAAAGCTGTATGTGAGATGGGTGCCACGTTTGCTCTCAATAAGGTGATGGCAACAGTTTAGGATGCAGGCGGGATAATCCACATCGATTACCTTCAAAAGGAAAAACAATAAACGCGAATATTATGCCAACTTATTGAACCGACTTAAAGAGGATTAAAAAAAAAACAACCCCATATGGCCGAGAAATGCCCATTTAAAAACATATTTTCCTATTGCTAAATACTTTCAGTGGAATTTCAATAAAATTTGCTAAGGTACAAGTGGTCTATGAAAGGGCTGAGGAAGTTCTGTTTATTACATATACATTAGACCGACTCATGAAAACAAGTTTTTGTGTGTCCAACCCTTAAAACGTACTTTGGTTTGTTTTATGATGATTCCGTGAGCTGGGCCGTTTTAAGAAAAGTTATTGTTTTTCTAGTTTTTCAAATAAATGTATACTTTAGGTAAAGACAATGTATACAATATCAGTGTCATTTAAAAGTTTTTTTTTAAGGTGCATCCAACGGTATATAAAATATGTTCTGGGATATTCTATAAAAAATGATTTTTTCAAGGTCTTTTGTACGAAGATTTTTTTATTTAAATGTAGAATTGACATTTTTTTACTCTATAGTCGATTTAAGCCAATATGTGTTTGAGGTTTTTCTGAATTTCGCACTATTTCGAGTATTACCAAAAATACGTTATGGTGGGTATTAATCAATATCGGTATTAAAACATCATCTATGTGGGGAACTATTTTGAAATTTTACAAATTTAGTACAGAGGTGCTCAGTACCAAATTTTTAAAAAAATTTGAATTAAGCCGATCTGAAAATGAAATTTTTCACTAAAGTAATGAAGTCTTCTGCATAAAGTAAATAAAAAATTTCTTAAACTTCATGAAAAAGCTTAATAGTTTTAATGAAACTTTTCCTAATGAAACTATTCCTAATGACGCGTCTTAAAACCTTTCATAATTAAATACTTTGTAATTAGATAGAGTACACAATTCTATGAATACCCAGGTGAAAAAGATCATATATGACCCATATATATACATATATTGAGTTCCATATATGGTTTGGATCCGAAAATTGAGGATATATGGACATATATGGATATATATGTCCAAATATGTCCATACATTTGTCCATATATATCCTACCCATATATATTCATATATTTTCCTCCTTACGTATATTTTCATAAAATAAAAACAATTGTTTGTTTGAAAATTCAATTTTTATTAACAAAATTATTGCTTACACATATATTATTGTATATACATAAAAAATGTATATTTTATATACATCGAAAATGAAAATTATTCAAATTCGAGGCCATACTCTATATTTCTTTATTAGGATATTGTCCTAACAAATAATCTATAAAGTGTTTTTGTTTTCAAATTTATTATTTGACCCTTTCAGGAATGTAATAGATGACAACACATTCCTGAATATATGATAGATCTATCAACACATTTCCATCAACGCATTTCCATTTGAAGACCAAAATGGATTAATTGCTAAAAGTGTCCACGGTACCCGTCTTTAAAACACAGAAATTATAAATAATGTAAAAATAGCACAGGGAGCAAGTACATTAAAAAACGTCTTGACTCTATGACATCCACCCCTGCTGAATTGGTTGAAGTCCTTGGAAAGCATAAACATTTTTGTACAAAATCGTTTCAACAATATACGTTAGAATCTATGTCTTTAGACCCAAATAAATCATTTTTTTATGACAGAGCAAGATTTAAAAAAAATACTATTTTTACATCTACTTTGTATAAAGAAACAAAAAGTAACAATTATACCATAACATTAAAATGCGATAATTTTGACGAATATGTTATTATTAATTGTTTTATACAAACCAATAACACATTCTATTTATTTGTTCAAAAAATAGATTTGATTGGTACTACTAATTTTGCTCATAATAAACTAAAATCTAAAGTCAAACATATCATTCCTTTTAAAGAAATAAACACATTTACTGTTATAAAGTTTAAAGATATACAAGTATACATCCTGTAATGCAGGCTATAAATTACGTTTGTAATATTGTAAACACTTTTAATACAATTTTTTGAAAAAATATTAATCAAAACTTTAATAAAATTAAAAGATAATACCAAAATGTAATACTTTGTTTTATTTGCCAATAGATTTGTATACATCAAGATAATATAGAACAGAAGATTCATACAAAAAGCTTTTAACTATAGTTTAATTTATAAATTTATTTATAAATTAAACCATACATATGGGAAAATGATGCATATATGCTTCCATATATGGTAGTATATATGGATAATACATTCATATATGTTTTCATATATGTAACCATATGTGGAAAACACTTTCATATATGGCTCCATATATGGTAAAGATTTAAATATATGGTTCCATACATGAAAACATATATGCAACAATTGTTCATATATGGTTCAATATATGCTTCCATATATAACAAACATTTCCATATATGCTTCCATGCATTTCCATGTATGGATCAATATATATTCATATATATTCATACATGGGCCATATATAATAATATATGATCTTTTTCAGCTGTGTAACTAAAAAAAAAAAATCATTTTTAAAACCGATCCAGCTCACGGACTCTGATGCTATATATAATGTTTATATTGAGGGGTTGAAGAAAAACTTTCTTTTTTTTTGTTTTCATACAAGGTAAATCATATTTAACCATTATTCCTTGGTAAAATTTTTCCTCAATATACAAACATTTTTGTGTTCTTATTTAGAATTACTATCCTAAGGCCTGATTACAGAATGTCCAGTTGAAAATTTAGCAAACAGTTAAATTGAACATTTATATGGGAAACAACAATCAATTTGTCAGTTAAAATCAAAATTAGTAGCTAATGGGACGTTGTGAAAATGAGTTTACATCAGATTATATACAAACTCATACAAATAGATACAATTATATGGGCCAATATTTCGGATGAAATGTAAAAAGATCACATATAACGGCACATAAAAATTTATGCGTAAAGCACCATAGCAATTATTTTTAATCGGGTAATTAAAAAAAATTGTCATTTGATGCATATATTATTATGTTTGGGAGTTCCATATATGGTTTGGATCCGAAAATTGAGGATATATGGACATATATGGATATATATGTCCATATATGTCCATACATTTGTCCATATACTTATATCCTACCCATATATGTTCATATATTTTCCTACTTACGTATATTTTCATAAAATAAAAACAATTGTTAGTTTGAAAATTCAATTTTTATTAACAAAATTATTGCTTTAATATATATTATTATATATACATAAAAAATGTATATTTTATATACATTGAAAATGAAAATTATTCAAGTTCGAGGCCATACTCTATATTTCTTTATTAGGATATTGTCCTAACAAATAATCTATAAAGTTTTTTTTGTTTTCAAATTTATTATTTGACCCTTTCAGGAATGTGTTGATAGATCTATCAAAGATAATGAAAGATAATACCAAACTGCAATACTTTGTTTTATTTGTCAATCAAGATAATATAGAACAGAAGATTCATCCAAAAATCTTTTAACTATAGTTTAATTTATAAATTTATTTACAAATTAAACCACACACATGGGAAAATGATGCATATATGCTTCCATATATGGTAGTATATATGGATAATACATTCATATATGTTTTCATATATGTAACCATATATGGAAAACACTTTCATATATGGCTCCTTATATGGTAAACATTTACATATATGGTTCCATGTATGAAAACATATATGCAACAATTGTTCATATATGGTTCAATATATGCTTCCATATATAACAAACATTTCCATATATGCTTCCATGCATTTCCATGTATGGATCCATATATATTCATATTCATACATGGTCCATATATAATAATATATGATCTTTTTCAGCTGGGAACTTATGATTATATATGGTGTCGTGTTATTATATGTCATATATACCATATATTATTATATGTTTCTTAGATGCTGCATATGTATAACCTTTATAAAATTAGATATTAGACATATATACTATACATACCTATTGTCATATATTATAATAACTCCTCATATATAGCATAATATAACAATATATACTGTCTTATAAAAAAATACTTTTTTGTGAGATATAAGATATCCTTATAAATGGTGTATAATATGTATAATATAACTAAAGACATAATTATATATGATAAAAAGCGATATAAGATATAATTATGTATTGATATATGCAACCCCAAACATAATAATATATATATATATATGGGTCATATATGAACTTTTTCACCTGGGTTAAAATATATAAAATAAACCCAAGACCATATATAAATTTTTTTTACTCGGGTTTCGTATACATTTTCATTTAACATCTAACTCAGGCATGATTCATATATAACCATAAATGTAACAAGCACAAATAAAAACTAAACTTTTTCGCATTTGAGTAAAAAAAAAAAAAACTTCCATTTAGTTTGAAATAAAAATTTTTACCAAAATATATTTGAATTCAAACTTCAATTAAAAACTGAAACCTGATATGTTCATTAAATAATAAAAAAAAACCTCAACAATGAAATTAAAAACCTTTCAACGAAATAAAAACGTTATTACATTGTTCCATTGAAAAACTTTTCTACACAAAATAACACATTTCGCACATAAACACCACAAAACAAACATTTTAATGAAAGTTTCAATGCAATTTGTTGACGTTAACCCATAGTGGCTAATTTAGGGATGTGTGTGTGTCTGTTTGTTTTTAACGCAATAACAGCAAAATCTTAAATTTCAAGGATGTGAAGAATATCTTCATAAGCTAAGCAAAACTGTGCTGGTCTTTCTATTTGTAATTCAAAGTCCTACAATCTTAAAAATGTTGGTAAAATTATTGGGATGTGTTGAACCTTGAAACGATTAAAATTAAAACATCTGTATCTCTGTAGTAAATGCAAAAAAGAGATTTCTTAAAATAAAAATGGAATAGTTTTTTGGGGCAGATATATCTTCTGCATTAAAAAATTAATTTTTTTTATAATAGCTGAATAATCGCGAAATTAATTTTTTTTTTAAATGTTTTAAGATACAACTTTGGTTATGGCTTAAAACAAGCAGTTTGTACGTTAGAACAATATAAAAAATAATGAACATTGTTTTTAGGTAAGGAATATGTTTTTGCCATTCAAATAAAACGTTAATAATAAAAATAAAAACAATATGATCCAATTTATGACTGGAAGAACAATATTATAAATTGTTTTAAAATATGGTAGAAGGGGGATCCTCCGCCAGTGGGGCACAAACACTAGCCACCATCTGTAGTTAATTATTTTTTTGTTTAAGAAGAGCCTAGGTATTAGTCGCGAAAGTGTTTTGCATCTGATGTAGCGATATTCTTTATATTACTGTAAAATATCGTAGCAAGGCGTTCGAAAACAGTCCACAATGTAGAAGCAGATCCAATAATTTTTATGGTAAGCTTTTAAAAATTCTATTTAATACGAATTTTATCAAAAATTGTTGCTGTTTGCAGGTTTTACGGGAACAAATCAACTTTCAGGGAAGTAGGTAATCTCTTTGACATGAGTTTTTCGGGTTTTCACTCATCTTTTAACAAGGTTGTGAAATTCCTTTTGGAAGATTTGGCTCCGGAAACAATAAAGTTTCCCCAAACAAACGAAGAAAAGGAAATCGTCGCCAAAGATTTTGAAAAAGTATAAAAAACTTACAAATACATATGTCCAAAATTTGTTATGATTATTTATTTCCAGATTTTCGGATTTCCAAATGTTTTGAGGTGTGTTGATGTCAGCTATATTTCAGCGAGAAAATCAAAACACAAAATACGTTCCACATATACTAACAGGCATGATATGGTATCAATAACAATGCAGGGTATTTGCGATTCGAAGATGAGATTCCTGGACGTACAGTGGTGGCCACAAATTTAAGACACGACAATGAACGAGCTTAGTTATGGTATTTTTACAACCCTGCAATATCAAATCCGATTTTGTGTATTTTTCAGTGTACCCTATAATGTTAAGAAAAAGTACCGTTATTTGGTTTTGTTTGATTTTACATTTTGTTGCTATTTTTATTATATTACTGTAAAAACGTGCGTTTGAAGCTGGCCACGAATTTAAAACATATTAGAAATATCTAACATATTAGAAATATAAAGTGATTGTTTTGTGTTTTTTGAAGCTATAGGGTAAGTAGTGAATGTTTTATTCCATTTTATATTGTGAATACATAAAAACATTTAGTTAGAAATGGCCAAGGGTACTTGGAGTTCGGATGCAGAGCGAAAACTGATTTAAAAAATTAATTCTGATAGAAAAACAGTAATGGAGATTTCCAAGCTACTTAAATATTCCAGATCCAAGATTTACAATGCACTGGAACACATCAAGCTACATGGTACCACAAACAATGTCAAACAGCAACCTAGAGCCCGAAAAACTACACACAGGGAGGACAGCTTAATTAATGTTAAAGATTCTTTCACGAGCTCAAGTAAAATTGAAAATGAAGTTTCATCAGATTTTGGTATTAGTATATCGTCCAGAACAATAAGAAAACGTCTGGATTGGAAAAACTTACGTGGGTGTATTGTACAACGTAAACCACTTGTGTCAAAACAAATTTTATATCCCGACTAGCGTTTTTACGAGAACATCTCAATAAACCGATGACATTTTGGAAAAATATACTTTGGAGCGACAAGTCGAAGTTTTGCCGCTTCGGTTCTGATGGAAAACAGTACGTATGGCGGGGGGTGGTTGAAAAATACCTTGCATATAGACACTTTTTATTTGGATGAAATGGAAAATACATATAAATTTTAATTTTATAAAAGTACTTTATTATTGTTCGCAAAGGTCTAAAATAGTCGATCAGTAAGTTTTTCCCGAGTTTTAGAATCCCCAGGTATATTTAGAGACGCGCCAAGTTCACTGTTCGACTAGTCGAACATTGGCCGTAGGCCACAACTTTATTATTGTGTTTTGTCGTTGATAATTTTATGCAGAAAAGATAAATTCTTTGAATTTCGAATTTTTAAACATGCATTTCCACGAAATTTGTTTGTTACAAGCATCATAGCTTATTTTGGACGTCACAGCTGTAAGATGTACTTAAAAAACAAGCCAAAAATATTTGGCTACAAGACTTGGTGCATGGCTGCTTCTACTGGATATGTCTTCAACATGATGCCGTACGGTGGAGCTAGTGACAAATACGATAAAAATATAGGCCTGGGCGCTTCTGTGGTTAATTGGAACTTCCTTCCCGTTATCAACTTTATTTCGATAACTTCTCATTATTTGATGTGTTTATTGGCTGATACACTCAGGGAACTTCTGCTTTAAAAATATGTAGTTGTTTGGGTTGTAATACAGTTTCATTATTTTTAATCTAAATGTAAGTCATTTGTAGAACAAATAAAATTTTTAACTAACCTTGTAGTTCATTTAAAAAAACAACTCACATCAAATGACTGTTTTATGATTTTACATTCATTTTTACAGTTGTTTTTTGTTATTTAAAAAATAAAATAAATAAATATTTGTTTATTTTTTACTACCATGTGGTTGATTTTTACTACAATTGTTAGTCATTTTTTGAACATTAAAAAACAAATGACAATGTTAGTTGAATTTAATGAAATGTAAGTGGTCCTTTCTTTAAATGAAATTTCATTTGTTTTTGACTACAATTGCTGTCGTCTTTACCAACATAATATCCTAAGTGTAAACGTATATGCGCTACCGGGACTGTGCGGAGTAATCGCTTAGGACAGCCTGCACCAGATTCGAAGACGGGCAAAGCATTGCCTAAAGGTAATTATATTTATACATATTGGTTATGTTATTATTTTTATATATTTTTTTTAGGTGAAATCGATTCAAAGTTTGATAAGATTAATAAGTTTGTATGTTGTCGTTGGCAAGATAAGCGTGAGGTAACATTACTATCAAACTTCACCGGAGTTTACCCACTTACATCAACCACACGAAGACAACGACAACGAGAAGGCCAACCTGGTGAAATCATTGTGCAGCAGCCCAATATAATCCGAAACTATAACATTTTCATGGGCGGTGTCGATCTTCATGATAATGCGGTTTCCAATTACCGTGTTTCGATTCGTTCAAAGAAGTGGTGGTGGCCACTTTTGTTGGCCGTTCTAGAGGCATCTGTTGTGAATGATTGGAAGTTAAATTGTTTAGTAAATAAGAAGCTTGTTCGTAAATATAATTCACAGCTGCCATTTCGGGTCGACCTGGCCACAAACTTGTTACTAACGCCTGACGAAAACAACGACGAAGATATTGCGGAGGATGACATTACTAAAGATACATCATATACAATTCGCCGGCACCCTCGTGTGTCAGGTCATCACCAAATCATAACACAACATGAAAACATGCCAGGCGTTGCAATGTTTGTCATAAGCCTACACAGAGAATGTGCTCTAAGTGCCAAGTCCATTTGCACGAAAATAAGTGTTTTGCTGCTTACCATAAATGGAAGCAAGAGTAATGAAAATTACAAAAAGTACATATATATAATAAATATTTTAAAAAATAAACATTACAATCGTGTTTTTGTTTCACATGTGATTTTTTTGTCGATACCTGGAAATTATTTTTGAATGGTAGTATAAATTTTGTTTGTCGCCTACGGCCGTTGTTCGACTAGTCGAACAGTCGTTTCTGGGGAAACGGTTAGAGATACAAAACTTCTGACATCGGTTTTGTATGGTAATTGGGGCCTAATTAGACCAAAAAAGTACATTTTAGTTTACGATTCGAACATTTTTGCATTCCGGCCCAAAATAGGTTAAACGGTTAAGCGTGGTGGTGGCAATGTCATGGCGTGGGCAGCATTTTCCTGGCATGGTGTAGGACCCATTCACAAGTTTATCACTAAAATGGACCAGCACATTTACAAAAACATACTGACAAGCATTATGATACCATTCGCTGAAGACAACATGACTCTAATGTGGAAATTTATGCATGGTAATGACCCTAAGCACACTTCACGACTATTGAAGAGTTGCTTAGAGGAAAACAATATCAATGTTCTGAGGTGGCCAGCTCAATCCCCGGACCTCAATCCAATTGAGGACTTGTGGAATTATGTTGAGGAGCATGTAGGAGCAGTAAAGCCGAAAAATTTGAGCGATTTATGGGAAGAAATTCAAAAAGCTTGGTATGCCATTCCAAAGGAATGTTGTATGACATTAGTTGAAAGTTTACCCAGGAGATGGGTAAAGATGGGGGAGGGGGTCGGGGCAGCGGTTTTCTGTCGAGAGCTGGGTATCGAGGAGTCATATAAACTTCCCGATTACTGCAGTGTCTTTCAGGCGGAAGTTATGGCGGCCAAAATGGCTGCTGACCTTGCTCTTGTTTCTGAAACGGAGGGCAGTTACGTTAATTTCTTTATTGATAGTCAGGCGGCTATCAAAGCTATCGCCGCCAACTTGACCTACTCTTCGATTGTCCAAGAGTGCAAGAATTCTCTAGGGAGACTTGGATACGGAAGGAGAGTCCATATCTATTGGGTTCGTGGGCACCGGGGTATTGAAGGGAATGAGGTTGCGGATGAACTGGCTAAACGGGGAGTCCAATTGCCAGTTGAAATGGCATTGGATGTTCGCGTGCCACTTCGGTCTCTGAAAAGGGATGTAGAATCCACGATGATGCGAAGAGCTGATGCGGTTTGGAGAAATACCGAAACATGCCGAGTATCTAAAGTCATGTGGAAATCCTACGATCCCGTAGCGACCGAACTTTTACTGTCCTTGTCCAGGAGCGACTGTAGACTTCTGGTGGGGGTGTTAACTGGTCACTGCTGGACGGCAGTTCTTGCCAAGAGAGCGGGAAGGCTGCAGAGTGACGAATGTAGATTCTGTGGGGTACCGGGGGACAGAGAGACGGTGGAGCACCTAATGTGCCACTGTCCTGCTCTTGCACGCTCCAGGGCGAAATGTTTAGGGGACCACCTATTCCGAGATCTGGGAGAAATCTCAGAATTCGGAATCTTGAGACTTCTGTCATTTGCTAAGAGGGTGTGGGGAACTCTGGCTACCATCACTGACGACTGACCTAACGTGGGGGTTATCGTTTCTAACCTGGTAACGCTAGGGACCTAATGGTCTATGCGGGGTCTTTGACCGGCCAGCTCAACCTAACCTAACCTTACCCAGGAGATGCGCTGGTGTGATCCAAAATAAAGGCTTTCCCACCAAATACTAAGATTGTTTTATGAAGCTGAGCTTTACTTTAGTGAATTAACGTTTATTTTGCTTATGTCCTAAATTCATGACCAGGCTAAAACATGTATTAATCTGTATAATATGTAAATAAAAATTCCTCACAAAATATAGGTAACAAACTATTGTTAATTTTTTTTCATAACATTACTAGTATCTTTGAAAATATAACATGGATATACAATTTTTTCGATAAGATGTAAAAATGATCAGAAATATATAAGTGAAATGTCTTAAATTCGTGGCCACCACTGTATATACGGCTGTTCCTAGCTAAATACACGATTCTAGGATATTAAAGCTTTCCTTCATAGGAAATGTTTTTATTAGCTTTTTCTCTTCTTCTTTTTTTCATTTACCTACAACAGCTGTTCAAAAAAATAAAAAACAGTGTGGCATATTTGTGTTCTATTCTGGGCATATAAAAACATTTTAAAAATGCGACATTTTTTTTATCAGAAAAGAAAACACCATAAGTATATTCTGTGATAACTTTTTCGATTGGTGTATTATAAAATATATATATTTTTTTGTTTTTGCGCATCATAATGTGGCAATTACTTGTGAAAAAGAAATAACAATACGATTAAAAAGAGGAACCATTCTAGTTGAAAAATGAATTTTTCATGGGTATAACTTAACTCTGTCTCTTCTGGTTGAAACAATACATTGTATATATTGTGATTTTCAACACTCCACTTAGTCATACTAATCGTTGTGCCGACCGTGGCTCAACTCACTAATAGCTGATGCTACGAGTCATATTTTGATGTATGGCTGTGGGTTTGAAACTCACTACATGACATAAAGTAAAAAGTTTTTCAGATAGAGCAATTTAACAATATGATAAAATACTTTGCTCAATAGACACATAAATTAAACACTGACGAGTCCTGGGAGGAGACGAAACTGCGGCAGTCTAGCATATCCAAAGCGTCCTTTAAATTTTTCAATAAAAATATTTTCTTCTTCTTCTTCTTCCTGTAAAAATCTAACTAAAAGAATTAATATTTAATTGAAAGATAATTCAATTAAAAAGTTATGAATGAGCAATTTCAGCAACAAAAGTTATTGAATTGACGGTGTTCATGATTGAAATTGGATTTTTGTTTTTATGTGTGGACGTCCTTAAAAAGGTTAAGAAACTATACAAAACTTTAACAAACACGTTCTTTTAAATGTTGAAAATTTAATTTAAAAAGGTGTTTGGTTATAAATTGTTTAGTAACAAAATTACTTTTTTTTATAAAGTCTTTCCCATACCAGTTTACCAACGTTTAATATTACAGAGCATTGTGTAACTTTTTTTTTGTGGTAAAACACTTTTGTATACGCTTGGTGCGATGTGGTTGGCTTACACTTTTGGCTTATTTTAAACTCAATTAAGCATCAATTGCAAACAGTTGATGTTAAAATGCAGTAGTTTATTTAACAAAAAATATATGTATAGAGTCCAACCTCAAATGGTGAAATGCTATTAAGTGGGCTGCAGCTGCTGTTGTTAGCAAAAGATTCATTTTATATTGGTTAAAATGAAAGTACATTTACGTTATATTGTTGCTGTTGCTGTTGTTGGTGTAGTTGTTTTTGTTATATATCATGATCCTTGCCATTGTTCATTTTTAACTTCAATGTTACACTAGGGTTATAACTATTGAAATTTTTTTTTTTTGAAAATATCAAAGTACAGTTAAAGCCCGGTATAACGAATGATATATTATCAGGCCCATTCATTATTTCGAAATATTTGTTATATGGCAGTAACTTTTTGTACTTAAACGATTGGACATTTCACATTTCTTAAAATGCTGACATTTTTTGAAAATGAAAAATAAAACTGAAATAGTGGGTACACCTCTAAATTAAAAGACTGTCCAATAAAACATTATTTTTTTATTAAGATTTTTTATATTTATTTAAATTATGATTATCTTAAATTTTTACATATCTGTTACCAACTGTTTGTAATATCGAGAATATATTTTTAGAAAAATACGATTTATAATGTAATCAGCGCAAACAATTTGTTCGTTTGTTATGCTTTTTCGTTATACCGAGAATTTTTTATACCAGACTTTCACTGAATTTGTATTTTATTTACTTGTTTTCTAACACAGTACAACATTTTTCAGCTGATTGATTCTGGACTCAATTCTGATAATTTTTTGTGAAATTAGCTCCAAAAGTAGGAACTTCTGCATCATTCGTTTGGTCAAGTTACATCAAATAACACTACTAGTATCAACCTAGCTAATATGTTTGATTTGCTTTATTTTTGTAAATATACGGAGGTTGAAAGCTCGTTATAAATTGAAAATAACATAAAAATAATCTCGATGTATATAAAAACAAAAAACTAATATAACTGTAAAAAATATTACTTGAGCCAGAGTACACACTAAAAATTTTTTATATAAATAGAACATTTTTGGTCTTCAAAGTTTAGTAACGTCATGATGCTTGTTAGGAAAAGACCTAACCACGTGGTTGATTACTAAGAAGACAAGAATGAAGCAAAATTGAATATTAATAGGTTTTTTGTTAAAGTTCTGCCTATTATATACACATAGAGAAAAATTTAGCTCTTTGCCAACTGAAATTCGATCACTTAGACTCAAATCCGGTTATTAAGAATTTCAGTCGGTTGGTACAACTTAACGTTAGTTTCCACCCCAAAGTTCGGTTAAGCCAACTGAACTTTAGTTGCAACACCAAAAATATTCACAAATCTAAATTAAATGTTATTGTATTCTCTGAATTTATAAGTTGTCACCATTAAAATACACTTTTCAATTCGGTTGGCACTTTATTTCTCTGTGTGTAGGCTCTAGCTTTTCTAAAACTTCGGGTTCTGATGTGATCTTTAGCCAGATCGAAATACTAGTATCAACATAGCTAATATGTTTGATTTGCTTTATTTTTGTAAATATACGGAGGTTGAAAGCTCGTTATAAATTGAAAAAAAACTTTAATAATTTTTTGAAGTTAGTAAGTATCGTATAGGGGAATTTATCACGTTTTAGGCTTTTTGTTTGACATAACTCGAGAACCACTAGTCGGATTTTGCTGAAACAAATTTAATATGATTTTTTTTTTAATTCATAAAAAATCCAAATCGGTAATAAGTGTCAAATATTATTACTTTCGCGTAAAGTCACATAACATATGAACAAAATGAGACATAAATCATGAAAATCGATGAACGCATTTCGCTTTTATTTACAATTAAGTGAAGGTATGTATTTCAAAAATTTGCTCGAGATATGCACAAAATTCTTTGGAAAAAACATTGATGACTTTTTTATGATTCTCAGAATTAAAAAAAAAAAAATATTATGCAAACGGTTATTTGATTTTTATGATTGCGGTAGCAAAGTAATAAACGCTAATAAATTTGCGTGGACAAAATGAAAAAAGGAAAGTGCACTTTTTAAATTATGTGTTTTTCCGTTGGCTACCTGTATGACTTTTTTACAGAAATTCCACCCATATTTATTAGTGCTCATGTTTTGGAACGTTTCGAAAAATTTAAAACGCACACGTACTGAATCAGTTATATAGCCACCCTTAAAAACATGCGCCCATTCATAAATTCCCATTTTTTTTTTTTTTTACCATTTTTCCCCATTTTTCACATTTTTTGCTCAATAACAGGATTACAAATCCACAAATATGCTGTTTTTTTTCCTTTAAACTTTATTTTGCATGAAAATAAACATTCCGAATCATATTACAGCTATTCTTAAAAATACTAAATTTCATCAACACATTCCTGAAAACTCTATAGATTATTTGTGAGGACAATATCAAATTAAAGAAATAGTATGGCCTCGAACTTGAATAATTTTCATTTTCATTTCATTTCATAATTATATTAAATGATATTTACAATGTTAAATATTTTACTACGTTTTAATATAGTGGGGCACAATAATTAAAGTAACGGGTTTTTCAATAAGGACTTGACAATTTTTTTTAACGATAACGATCGCCATTCATAGTAATGTGACGATCGTTATTGGCCCAATGACGCAGCCGGCATGCAAACCGCACCAAATGGTTCTTTGTTTTTTTTTTTTGTTTATGGAGTGGTTATTCATGAAGCACATGTGGATTTTCTAAAAACCAATAACGCATATTTTGCTTATTGACATACACAATGAGCCAAAAATGAGTTTCGTCACTGAAGATGATTTTGCGATGAAATTCATATTCTTGGTGCATCTTCTAAGGAGCCCAATTGGAGAACGTACGTCGCGTCAAATGGTCCATCGGCTTCAATTCTTGAGTCAGCTTCATCTTGTATGTGTGTAAACCAAGATCCTTTCGCATAATTCGCCATAAAGTGGTCTTGGCGACTGATTTGCATCGTTTACTACGGACGCCTGAACGGCAGCGATATTTTCGGCACTTCGACCAACCCGTTGTCTCACTGGCACGGCAGCATCACACAATTAATATATGTAGACTTAAATTTTTGCACTAAACATGTTATTGCTTTTCTACTAGGGCGAGAATAACGACTGAAAACTGAAGTTAACGCTCTTAAATTTGTGGTCACCGACTCCGAATTTCGGTAGAACATTTTTTTAATTTGCATACGTTGTTCGTTCGTATACTTTACAATGATGAAAATGTTGAGTTTACTGAAAAAAAGGAAAGTAACATTTAGATGATCAGTGAAATAGTGCGTTCACAAATTAAATTCAAAGTTGTCAAGTACCTATTTGAAAACCCTTTATTAAACTGTAAATAAATATTTGTAAATAAGAATAATTAAGTTTAAATAATTTAAACTTAATTACAACAAAAAGGTCGACAAATTAAAAATATTTAAATAAGAATATTTATTTTGGTAAAAATACAAATTTAAAAATCTTTAAAAAATCTAGCAAAAACATGAATTAAACACAACTGTTATAAAAAAAAAATCAATTTTGCAAATACAAATTAAAAATTTCTTTCTTAAACTGCTGGGAGTTTTTTATAAATTTAATATTTGATGGTTCCAAACACGAATTAAAAATTCAATTTCGAGACATAGTTTTCATACCATCATTAACATATGGGCAATTCCAGAAAGGATCAATCATGAATGAAAAATACAAAGTGCTTAGAACTTTTTTTTTTTCAATAATAAAGCTTTAATGTCTATACTTTATAAAAGCATCTTTAATTTTTCTCATTTCTTGGCCGAAATATACAATTGCAAAAAAACATTTTTTTTCTAAGCCTTTTTGCGATTGATATAATTTTTTTTTTATGTATTTTAAGAGTATTTAAAGTAATATTATTTTTGTTTTTGTAATTTAGAAATTTTTTACTAACAATTAAATAACCTCAAAAAATATTGTTTTCAAAGATGCTTTATCCTTTTATCAATGTACAAAGAACAACAATGATGGAGTTAAGCTTTTTTATAAAGGGTACGCCAAATAAATTTTTTTTTTTGAAAATGCTATAAAAAAAACTATTGAATATTTTCTCAAATTTCTTTTTTTATTTGAAAGTACAATCCTTCCGGTTAATAATGGAAAATAATTTCATTCAAATGGCTGCCTCGGCTGGCCATGCAGTAGCCCACACGTGTGCAGCTGTATTTCCTCCTCGTCAATTTTTGTGAACAAAAATTCGTTGAACATGGCCCGATAACGATCGCCATTGACTGTAACGGCCACTCATTGCTCATTATGCCTCTGGACCAAAATCCGTACCAAACAGTGACTCGTTTTGGGTGTATCGGCACACATTCTGCAACATTACCATGATTTTCAAAGTAATATCGCAATATTTCCCAGCGTTGTTCAAGCGTATACACAACCATATACGTTCAGCGGAAGGATAAAACTAATTATCTGTCAAATCAGAAATGAGCTAAGTGTTACCATTCAAGAAATAAGCACTAGTTGAAAAAAAAAACGTTAGATGGCGGACCCTTTATATCGACAGAACAAATTGAGGGTTCTTCACCTGAACTGGCTGAACTGTGGCAGAATGTTCCAATTATTAAAGAGGTTTTTGTATTTAGACATCGAAAGCATTGATATTGCTCGGACCTCTAATTCATTAAAATCTATAATTAAAATTAACCGAGAAAATCCAACTTTATTAACTATTATATATCCTAAAGTACCTAACTAAGAATATTATTTTTTTTCCGATTTAATTTTTGTTGTTAGTATTACCTTTACTTGCAATTAACTTTATGTTATGTTTTTTTTTAAAGTTTTTTTTTTAACTAAAGTTGAATCATTATTATTACCAAATTTACTGCGTTTTGTTCTCTTGGAAAAAATTGTCGCGTCCGTATTTGTATTTTACCCAATTTAAATACAACTCTAATATATGGGCAGGGGCTTCAGTGTCTATTCTGAAGCTTCTGGACCGTATTCAGGGGAGTGCGGTGAAGCTTATCAATGACAGTAGTGTATCCAACTCTATTGATTCATTGGAGCATCGTCCGAACGTGGGTTGTGTGACACTTTTCTATCGATATTACCATGGGAGGTGCTCATCTGAGATAAGTGAACTTATTCCTCGAGCCCGAGTTTTTATTCGTAATATTCGCTTATGTAGTAGAGCACATCCGTTTGTAGTTGATTGTCCTGTGTTTCGCACAACGCATTACAGAGAAAATTCGTTTTTTAGTCGAACAATTCGTATGTGGAACAAACTTCCCGCAGAAGTCTTCCCTGTTTTTTACAATTTAGAAAAATTGAAATTAAATATCCACAAGCACTACTCCCTCTTTCCTCCTTCCCATACCCTATTTTCCTGATCAATACAATGCACTGTATGAGTAGGGGGCATCCCCTGAGTACTGGTTAAATTATAAAAAAAAAAAAAAAAAATAACATCTATATTTGTCGCGTCCGTTTCTCCCTGATATTTATTTAAATATTTTTACTAATCAATGTTTCTAATCAAATTTTGTACTCTTCCTTACGTCAATATACTTATGATACATATCACATCTTTGCATTCCTTTATTTTTTTTTGGCTCAACTAAAAGTGTGCGATTGTCGTGTCCGTTGCTCAGGAATTGCCCATATATGGTAAACGGTAAAGCTCCAATAATCGATCACTGCGACATACCCTTTAATACTGGCAAAACATGAGAAGTTTTGTTATTCACAAAGACAGATTGACGATGACCTGATAAATACGATGATATAAAACAAGTAGAAAATGTAAAGAAATTAAAAATTTTAAGTAGCTTAAGACAGAGAACTTGATGGTCTACCGAATCGATTGCTTTTGAATGATATAGAAGTGCAAGGAATGAAATATCACCAATATCATTTCTTTAGCGTATTTCTGCAGAAACATCAATTAAAGCTGTGTCCAGGTCGAAATCCAGATTGTCGGTTTGTTAATAAAATATTGCTATTAACTTTATTAACTTTAAGGTAGAATAGCAATTGGTCGATTTTATTAGTGGTACTATTTTTGAGGATAAATACATTTCGTGATAATATTAATCAAAAGGCAGCATTTGAGGAATTACTATTTTCAAAAATTTTGGGCGAAGTCCATCAAACCCTAAGGCATTTAATTTTACAGCGATACACCTAGACATAACATCACAGTTGATTTGATTTGATTTATTTGATATCCTATACACAAGACTATAGGTCTTATATTGCAGTATAGGACTGAGCAAGTGTTAAATACAATAATTCGTTAAATATATATAAATATATATATATATAATATATATAAGAAAAATAATAAAAAAAAATATTTTAATAATTATAAGAAGACAAGTAAAAAATTAAACAATAGAAATATCAAAAAAAAGGAGAAAAAAAATAATATAAAAAATAACTGTTTACAAAATTGAACAATAGATGACCAACTCTCTTTTCTTGAGCAAAACCTAAATTATCTGTTTGATCTAACTGTACCAATAAGGACAAAAATTATTAGTAATAAACAGAAACCATGGTTTTCATCTGAAATAAAAGATTATATCAATCAAAGAGATTTCGCGTATGCACGTTGGAAAAGATTTAAAACTACAACATTACATGAGGATTATCTGTCTGCTAAAAGAGAAACAAATAAAATGATTAAAAAGGCCAAATCCGTTTTTTATGCTGAAAAGTTTTCTTCCGCCATTGGCTCCAAAAGAACATGGCAAACGATACGTGAAGTTGGTATCGGCAAATCTACGAATCAAGAACCATGTTCGATTGATGCCGATACAATCAATAAAAAGTTTTTAAATGTTCCTATAGTTCAAGCAGATCAAAATTATTATATCAATAATCATTCTAGTAACAATTCTGAATCTTACTTTTTTTCTTTTGCTGCAGTAGACCAATGTGACGTTTTATCTAGTATATTGTCTATAAAATCCAACTCTAAAAAAGTTTCTAAAGATTCTTTTACCTCAACTACTTCCAATAATAACATTTTTGTTTAACAAAATATTAACTTCAAGTTACTTTCCCTCGAATTGGAAAATAGCTAAAATCGTCCCAATACCCAAAGCTGGTTCTGATTATAGACCAATAGAAATTCTTCCATTTCTCTTTAAAGCATTTGAACGTATAATGCATAACCAAATTACTTATTTCTTGGATAACAATCACTTGCTGACAGATCGTCAATCTGGGTTCAGAAAGAAGCACAGTTGCATAACAGCCTTAGTTGATGTTACAGAGGAGATTAGGGAGAAACTTGATGATGGCAAGACTACATTTTTAATACTTTTAGATCATTCAAAAGCGTTTGATACCGTATATCATAACATTCTTTGTTACAAACTTAATAACTTTTTCAATTTCTCTTCGACCGCTACTCAGTTATTGTCAACATACCTACGTAACAGATATCAGTATGTTGAAACTGCAATCCAAAAATCCAAGGCACTGCCTGTAACCAGAGGGGTACCTCAGGGGTCCATTGTTGGGCCACTATTATTCTCACTGTACTCTAATGACCTTCCAGGCATTTTAACAAATTGTAATGTAAGAATGTACGCGGATGACGTTCAACTTTATACCAGTTGTACTTATGCCTTAATCGAACAGTGTATTATCTCTATTAATCAGCAACTACATCGTATTTATACGTGGGCAACCGCAAATGGTCTAGGAATAAATCCAAAAAAATCTAAATGCATAGTAATTCAAAAACGACTTGCCAAACTAAGTATTATACCTAATATATTTATAAATAATCAAAAAATTGAAATAGTAAAATCTGCTAAGAATCTCGGAATATTTTTTAATGACACTCTTACGTGGTCGAACCACATTAACTATGCTTGTGGTCGCACTTTCTCTATGACTAGAACTCTTTGGCGAACCCAGCATTGTACACCTATTAGAATAAGAATGCTACTTGCCAAAACTTATCTGATGCCTGTTTTACTATATGGTTGTGAGCTTTATGCTAAATGTGATGCAACTAGTAAAGGGAAATTGAACGTTGCATTTAACAACATAATCCGATACGTGTATGGACTTAATAGGCGTTCTAGTGTATCTTTCTTTTCATCTCAGCTATATGGCCTTTCTTTAAATAATCTACTAAACATTAGAGTTTTAGTTTTTTTACTTAAAATAATATATACCCACATACCTGATCATCTGTAGAGCAAACTTGTTATTTCAGATATAAGCAGGGGAAAAAGACTTAGATCATTTAGATACAAAAGTTTAATTTCGGAGTGGCATTTCTACATATTCGCAGTATCTCTCTGGAATTCTATACCCCACAGCTCTCAACTTTTAAGTAACGCACGAAAATTTAAAGAAAATATTTTAAACTGTTTTCGGCATAAGAAAATCAAACATAATTATTTGATAAATTAAATTATTTAAATTTATTTAAATTTTTTAATTAGTTTTTTTTTTGTTTTGTTCATCTTGTTTAATTTAAATTGTTTTTTGTTTTCCATATAAACATTGTAATTAGTTATTAAGTTATTAATTAATGATCTTATAATTTTTCAAATCATCAGTTCCATACTGCAAAATAAGACTTTTAGTCTTGTGTATGGAGCAATTTAAATAAATAAATAAATAAAATAAACAAAATAAATCAATTAAAGCAAAGACAGGAAAAATCAAAAATAAAAATTGAAATTATAAATAAAAACAAGAGAAAAAAAAATTTTAAATTTACATAAAAAACAAAGAAATATTCGAAATGGTTTAAATATAATTAAATGTTTTTTTAAAATATTTATATCATTGTAAATCAAATTAAATACATTATAAAATACATTATCTATCAAGAAAAATACCTAATAATGTTTTTTTAAATAGAAGTGCGCTACTTATAGGTTGAGAGCTATGTGGAATTCTGTTCCAGAGACCGATTGCGTAAATAAAGAACTGCCATTTAGAAATCTGAGTGTGATGCTTAAATGTAAGTAGCCTTTTATCCCTATTTAGTGTTGAAAATTTTAATCTTGAGTAGAGATGTTCTGGTTGACGTGTATATATAATTTTATGCATAAAAAGTAAAAGTCTCGTTTTAATATAATTATCAAAATAAATGCCATAAAGAAGACTTGTAAATGACGAAATGTGGTCATATATTTTTATACCATATACGTAACGCACGATATTATTATATGCAACGTTCAGTTTTCTTTTGCTCTCATTATCGCAACTGGCAAATAATTCGCAACCATATAATAAGATTGGCATCAGATAGGTTTTGGCAAGAAGTTTTCTAATCTTAATTGGTGTACAGTACTGAGTTTGCCAAAGATTTCTCAACATTGAAAATGTTCGACCACAAGCATAATTAATATGGCTAGACCAAGTAAGCGTATTGTTAAAATAAATACCAAGATTTTTGGCAGAGTCTACAATAGCAATTCTTTGATTGTTTAAAGTAATGTTTGGCATATAATCGAGCTTTAATAATCTTTTCTTAATAATTAGGCATTTAGATTTATTAGGGTTTATTCCAAGGCCATTAGCAGAAGCCCACTCATAAATTCGACTTAGCTCGTGGTTTAAAGTTCTTACACATTACTCAATCGCTGTGACCCTGCAGCTAATATAAAGTTGGAAATCGTCAGCATACATTCTCACCTTGCAGTTTTCAAGTTTCCCTGGGAGATCATTTGAGTATAGCGAGAAAAGAAGAGGGCCAACAATCGACCCCTGTGGAACACCCCTAGTTACAGGCAAATAGTTTGATTTATTTGTAGTTGGTTCAACATATTGATATCTCTCCGTTAAGTATGAAGATAACATAAGTGTGACAGTAGATGAGAAGTTAAAAATGTGTCTCAATTTAAAACACAAAATGTTATGGTCGACAGTATCAAACGCTTTCGAGTGATCCAAAAGAACCAAAAAAGTAACATTTCCACTATCAACTTGTTGTCGAATTTCTTCAGAAACATCCACCAGAGCAGTTATGCAACTTTGTTTCTTACGAAAACCAGATTGACGATCAGTAAGCATATTATTAGTATCTAAATAATGAGTAACTTGATTATGAATCAACCTCTCAAAAACTTTAGATATAAATGGTAAAATTGCTATCGGCCTGTAATCAGAATTTGATTTAGGAATGGGAATTACTTTTGGCAGTTTCCAAATTTTAGGATAAACACTCGTGGTAAGTATCTTGTTGAAAATAAAAGTAATCAAGGGAAGAAGTTGTGGTAAGAGGATATTGAGAAATCTATCCGCATCAACTGCACAGGTATCATGACTACTAACCTTGCCTATACCGATTTCACGAATCGTTTGCCAAGTTTTTCTTGATCCAATGGCATTAGAAAACTTAGATGCATAAAACTCAGATTTTGCTTTTCTTATTAATTTATTAGTTTCCCTTCGTGATATACGATACTCCTCCTGTAATTCAGTGGTCTTAAAACGTTTCCATCGTAAGTATAAAAAATCTCTGTGATTAATTGCCCGTTTAATGTCAAGAGAGAACCAGGGTTTTCTCTGCCGACTTATGACCTTTGTTTTCAGGGGAACAGTAAGATTATATAAATAATTTAAATTACGTTGCAAAAAAGTGAGTTGATCATCTACATTAACCATATCATATAATATATTCCAATCAATCTAACAAAATTCATCTTCTAAGAATTCGTAGTCGATGTTTTTGTAGTCTCGATAAGTTATTTTTTGTTCAGGTACTAATAGTTTAAAATTATACGCAATAAAAATGAGATCATGTCGTGAAAAGCAAGATGCGGAGAGTTGATCATAAAGTAATACCTTAGAACTATCACTTACATAGAAAAGATCGAGAAGAGTATTATTGTTAGTCGTAAAATGTGTGGCATAGTCTGTTTTCGGAGAGCTTAGACCAAGCATACACATATTATCAGTAAGATAAGAATCAACTAATACGTTTGAGTTAAAATCACCTGCGATTATGACATCGTCATATAAAACTGTAAAAGTTTCCAGAGTCTTAATAATTTTTTTTATACATATTCGATAACTTGGCCTATACACGCTACCTACAAGTAATTTTCTTCCTTCGCTGTTTACTTCCAAAAATAGATATTCTACCAAATTTTTCGAACTAGTCGAATTATTGGAATTGGCATCTTCAGAAACCTCATCGTGATCAATATCTTTTTCACATAGATTGCTACACCCCCATAGCCATCTCTATCAACCCTTCTGACACTGTACCCATTCAGAGCGATTGATAAATCAGTAAAGTCCGGCTTAAACCAAGTTTCGGAAACACAAATACAATCAATTCCCGAGTCTTCAAAAATAAATCTAAGTTCATCGATTTTAGGTCTCAAGCTTTGGGCAATGATGTGACAGATTTTGATGCCTTCTCTCTGAGCGGCCAAAATTCTTAACATATTTGCAATACCGTCTCTAGAACGAGCTCTATTGTCATTTAAATTGTTCATTTAAATTGTTTATTAAATATGATTCTTCTTCGAGCTTAAGATCTTTTGTTAAAACGATTGTAAATTATTAATTTCCAATATTTCGTCTCCACATTGGGAGACTTCTTCAGGGAAATTTATTTTAATTTATTTTTTATCAATTTTAAAATTTTTGAAATAATAAATTTTAAAAAAGGCGGGAAAATAAATTTTGAAATAAATATTTGTTTTTTAATGAAAATGAAAATTATTCAAGTTCGAGGCCATACTCTATATTTCTTTATTAGGATATTGTCCTAACAAATAATCTATAGAGTTTTTGTTTTCAAATTTATTCTTTGACCCTTTCAGGAATGTGTTGATAGATCTATTTCGGGAATTTTCTAGGTTCCCATCATCAGAACACGTTTTGAAAGCGGTAGCAATCCAATGCCAAACATCAAACATTCATATAAACTAGTTTACTCACTACATGAGAACTAATATATATTATATGAGCTCGAAGTAAAAAAGATTATTACCATTGATCAAAAAATAAATTGAAAACTTGTTTGTGTGTATGTTTACCTTTGGTAAATATTCAATACACGTTTTTGTTTCTTTTCCTTTGATATGCACATTTGTTAAAAACAAAATGTACAGGGGAAGTAGTAAACAAGACCATACTCTGTCTTTTTTTACAAGTTTAATATAATTTTTATTAAAAATAAAAATTATGTTTTTTCGACCTTTAATTTTGCAAAGAAAATGAAAATTATTCAAGTTTTTTGTCAATATAAAAATATCCCAGAAAACAATAATAAAAAATATTTAAAAAACTTCATAGTAAACAAAATTAAATAAACAATATTTAAAATCTTAACTAAAATATTATAACAACATATATTATTTAACATTCTAATAATTATCTTAATTCCTATTAACTAAATGTCTGTAATTCTGAGCAATATTTGCTATGTCCGTTTTATAGTTTATTCTTTGTGTTAATGGTACTTTCATAATTTGAAGCATTTCTAAAGTGTATCTGCGGGTCTATGAAATAACTCCCACGGAATAAGTCCCACTTTTAAAAACGAAATAAGTCCCACCAAAAATTGCTTAAAAAATGAAATAACTCCCACGAAATAAGTCCCACTTTTGAAAACGAAATAAGTCCCACCAAAATGAAATGATTTAAAAATTTACTTGAAATGAAATAACTCCCACTCAAAATGAAGTAACTCCCCCTTGAATAATATATTTCTTAAATGAATTAAGTCCCACTTTCATAAACGAAATAAGTCCCACTTTTTCACTGTTTAATGCGATTTCAAATAAGAAGTATTTGGCTCTTCGAAAAAAACACACGTCGAATAATATGAATAATCAAAGCAGAGGAATAATAAAGAATCTGCGTCTGTAATTGTTTTCTGTATTCAAAATTAGTGTATTATCAAAATCGGGATAGTGATTTGAGTTACTGCAGTGTAATGATAATGCTGTTTTTTGTGCAGTAGTAGTTTTATTGTATTTCTGATCAGATTTGTGTCCTGCAATTCTTGTTTTTAGTTTATTTTTAGTTGTACCTACGTATACTTTGTTACAAATCTCATTATCATTTCCCTTGCATGGTATTTTATAAACTAAATTGGAGATTTCTAATTTGTTTATTTTATCTTTTGTTTTGCTGTATAGTTTACCTAATGTGTTACATGTTATATGTGCTACTAAATACTTTTTATTATCATATATTTTAGATTTTTCTATTCTTTCAGATAGAAGAGGAACATAAGTCAAAGATTTATAAATTTTAGGTTCAGTAAACATTCTTGTATTTAAAATATTTCTGTTTTTATATTGTCTTATTAATTCACAAGTCAATTGAATTGGGTAACTGTTATCATCTAAAATTTGTTTAATTTTTTCTATATTACTTTTATGAAATTGAATATCGCTAATATTTAATACCCTTTCAATTAGGTTTCTTGCTGTATTGATTATTACAATTGAAATTACACGAAAATTGAAAAGAACCTTTTCCTACGTGTTTTAAAATTCTGTATTGTGGATAACAATAATAAAACATATATACAACAAAAATGACTTCCAATGGGATCTCCAGCTTCTCCAGTTGTGGCCGATATTGTAATGGAGAAATTAATAGATACTTGTATTGAAAAACTTAATGTAAAACCAAAAATAATCACAAAATATGTTGATGATTTATTTTGTATTATTCCTGATAGTTCAGTTAATGATATTTTATCCACATTTAACTCATTTCATGAGAATATAAGATTTACAATAGAAGAGGAATGCAATTCAAAAATTTCTTACTTAGATACATTAGTAATGAGAAAGGATGAAAATTTAGTGATAAATTGGTATCAGAAACCCACAGCATCAGGAAGAATTATAAATTATTTTTCAAAACACCCCAGAAGAATTATAATCAATACAACAAGAAACCTAATTGAAAGGGTATTAAATATTAGCGATATTCAATTTCATAAAAGTAATATAGAAAAAATTAAACAAATTTTAGATGATAACAGTTACCCAATTCAATTGACTTGTGAATTAATAAGACAATATAAAAACAGAAATATTTTAAATACAAGAATGTTTACTGAACCTAAAATTTATAAATCTTTGACTTATGTTCCTCTTCTATCTGAAAGAATAGAAAAATCTAAAATATATGATAATAAAAAGTATTTAGTAGCACATATAACATGTAACACATTAGGTAAACTATACAGCAAAACAAAAGATAAAATAAACAAATTAGAAATCTCCAATTTAGTTTATAAAATACCATGCAAGGGAAATGATAATGAGATTTGTAACAAAGTATACGTAGGTACAACTAAAAATAAACTAAAAACAAGAATTGCAGGATACAAATCTGATCAGAAATACAATAAAACTACTACTGCACAAAAAACAGCATTATCATTACACTGCAGTAACTCAAATCACTATCCCGATTTTGATAATACACTAATTTTGAATACAGAAAACAATTACAGTCGCAGATACACTTTAGAAATGCTTCAAATTATGAAAGTACCATTAACACAAAGAATAAACTATAAAACGGACATAGCAAATATTGCTCAGAATTAAATAATATATGTTGTTATAATATTTTAGTTAAGATTTTAAATATTGCTTATTTAATTTTGTTTACTAAGATGTTTTTTAAATATTTTTTATTATTGTTTTCTGGGATATTTTTATATTGACAAAAAACAAATATTTATTTCAAAATTTATTTTCCCGCCTTTTTTAAAATTTGTTATTTCAAAAATTTTAAAATTGATAAAAATTAAATTAAAATAAATTTTTTTTTTTTTTTTTTTTTTTTTTTTTCAATTTATAACGAGCTTTCAACCTCTGTATATTTACAAAAACAAAGCAAATCAAACATATTAGCTAGGTTGATACTAGTATTTCGATCTGGCTAAATATCTCATCAGAACCCGAAGTTTTAGAAAAGCTAGAGCCTATATAATAGGCAGAACTTTAACAAAAAACCTATTAATAATCAATTTTGCTCCATTCTTTTCTTCTTAGTAATCAACCACGTGGTTAGGTCTTTTCCTAACAAGCATCATGACGTTACTAAACTTTGAAGACCAAAAATGTTCTATTTATATAAAAAATTTTTAGTGTGTACTCTGGCTCAAGTAATATTTTTTACAGTTATATTAGTTTTTTGTTTTTATATACATCGAGATTATTTTTGTTATTTTCAATTTATAACGAGCTTTCAACCTCTGTATATTTACAAAAACAAAGCAAATCAAACATATTAGCTAGGTTGATACTAGTATTTCGATCTGGCTAAAGATCTCATCAGAACCCGAAGTTTTAGAAAAGCTAGAGCCTATATAATAGGCAGAACTTTAACAAAAAACCTATTAATAATCAATTTTGCTCCATTCTTTTCTTCTTAGTAATCAAAATTTCCCTGAAGAAGTCTCCCAATGTGGAGACGAAATATTGGAAATTAATAATTTACAATCGTTTTAACAAAAGATCTTAAGCTCGAAGAAGAATCATATATAATAAAGAAGATCGAAGAAAATTAAACATATTGTTTATTAAATATAAAAAAGTAACGCACGCACTAAGTATAATTCCCATATAATATTCATTTAAAAACATTATTAGATTAATAATGAAATAAAAGTTGTAGTAAATATTTAAAATAAATAAAAATATTGCTATATAAATAAAAAGGTAAAAATATAAATTGACACTAAAAATGTTAAAAAAGATGAAGTTTTTAATATGTGATTATTCATCAATGGCATCAGCATGATATACACCAGCATCAGAAGTGGATACATCATGGTCCCGAAATAAATTTGTAAGATGTGAGTTATTAAGATGTTCTAATTCGTCAATTTGTATTGGCTGGTCATTTGCGTATATCTTAATATGTACCATGCCACGTAGCGGAAAAGCACTATGAATACGATTACTCTTTTTAAGACGAAGAGCATTCAAATCAGAAAGGAGCATTACATTACATTCAAATCAGAAAGGAGCACTGTTAACAGTCAAACTTTGACTCTAATAACTAACATTCGGCGAAATATTAGGAAGTTCTGTGAATGATTTATTTATCTAACCTTCATCGATTGTAGCTGCAATTTCAGGTGTTGATTTCGTATACCAATTTTACGAATTGTTTTCCTAGTTCTCGTAGAACCCACTGCGGATGAAAATCTATTTGCAAACAACTCAGATTTTGTATTTTTTATCATTATATTTACTTCTTTTCGCACATTTCGGTATTCCATATGTAATTCATCGGTTTTTAAAATATTTTCAATGAGAAAAATTCGGTTACTACGACTTCAATTCGGTTATTGCGAGTTTCGAACAATTTTTTTGTTAAACTAAACAAAAATCAATACGATGGCGGATCAATAATTCCGTGACTTTTTGAATGAGACACAGTTTTTTTTGCAAAAAAAAAAAAACTATTTTCAACATAATCTCCTTTTAGCTTAATACACTAAGTCCATCGTTTCTCTAATTTTTGTATGTCTTAAAAAAAATATGATTTTTCGAGGTCCATCAAAAAGCATTTGTTTGATCAATAATTTCATCGTTGGAGATAAATCTCTTTCCACCGAGCCATTTCTTTAGGAAATAGGACATAGTCACTGGGGTCTAAATGCGGAGAATATGACTGATGAGGTACCAATTCGTAGCCCAATTCATGGAATTTTGCCATTGAGACTGCACACGTGTGCACCCGTGCATTATGTTGATGAAAAAGATCTTTCTTCTTGGCCATATGGGGTCGTTTTTTTTAAATCCTCGTTAAATCGGTCCAATAAGGTGGCATAATATTCGCCGTTTATTGTTTTTCCCTTTTGAAGGTAATCGATGTGTAGTATCCAGCGTGCATCCCAAAAAACTGTTTCCATCACCTTTTTAGCCGACAAACTAAATTGGCCTTCTTTGGAGCCGGTTCACCCATTGTTAAGACTGCTGCTTGGTCTCCGGAGTCTTATAATGGATCCATGTTTCATCCGCAGTTACAAAATGCCGCAAAAACTCATTCGAATTGCGGTTAAACAACTCCAAACAATCCTTTGAAGTTGTCTCACGATTACGTTTATATTCAATGGAGAGCAAACGCGGCACAAATCTTGCAGACAGATTTCTTAAACCCAACTGATCATTAAAAACCGAACCACACTGCCATATGAAATGCCTATGGCATCAACAATCTCACACATTTTTACTTCTCGATCGGCCAACACCATATCGCGGATTTTTTCGACATTGTACTTGTGCTACCACAACGAAAGTCAGTAAACCCTTTTTACCATTGAAATCGATGGCACTCGAAATTCACTTTTTTCCATTTAAAAAAAAAAAATTACGAGATTGTATGGTTTGAAACGCAAAGTGAATGACGAACTTGCTCAAAATTTGACAGTAATCTAGTAACAAGTGGTACTTGATGGAATCAGTGTTACATTTCATATAACTACGACGGAAGTCCGAAAAGTCACGGACTTATTGATCTGCCCTAGTAGAACACGAAAATTGTAAAGAAATTAGACTCTAACGATCTAATTGATTTTAATGGACACAAAAGTGTGTAGGTTTGACGTTGAGTAGTAATTTAATAGTAAAAACTTAAAAAAATGCATTTTTAGAAAACGCACTTCATGCGGGAAGTTTTTGTTTCAAAATGACCCGAAAAAGCGATTTCTATTATTAATTTATTAATTTATTTTGTTATTTCTTTATTTATAAGTAATTATATAATTACAAATTACATCCTAATACAAACCGAGCACTGGCTACTTTTTCTTTCGCTCGTTGTATGGAAAACAGAGCAATGCCTTTGTGTGGAGTCGATCCCACAACCCAGCACTGATAAGCTAGCACTCTAACAACTAGCCTAACGGAACGAATATTATTAATAGTATTGCCTTTCACAAGGTAATAGATAATTTTTTTCCTAAATATATGTTATAACCCTAATGCTACACTAACAAAACAGAAAATCTCCACGTTGTATGTTCGTTAAGTTGTGAGTGAAAAAGTTAGTTTGCACTTTAATACCTCCATATATTTTTATATTGTTCTTTTAAATTTGTTTTTGTAATGTGGATTTCTTATTGGTGTTGGTTGCTGTTGAATGAATTGCAATTGTGTTGCAAGCCAAAAAAATAATGGCATTTAAGAAAGTGGTAGAGTTATTTATCAAAGAAACTTATTAGAGCATCAACTAACCTGCAGTTGAAACTTTTCTTTTTGTAACTAAGTTAGTTTATTTTGTAAATATACCTTCACTGATGATACATTAAGACATATTAACAGTTGTGAGTATAATAACATTACCCAATAATTTTTAACTTTTTGCAGAATCGGTCTTTAAAATACATATTTTTATTAGATTTAGGTACGCCGAATTCAAATCTGATATTTTTTTTCATCATTTGCAGTTTTTTAAAAATCGTATATTTTGCTTAGTTTTTCGAAATTTTAAGGCAAAAATATTAAATTTTTTTTAGAATATAAATCTGCACAAAATTATCTTTTTTTGAGTATAATCATTACTATACGCTTTCAATATGTTGCATATGGTCCTTTACATAGAAAGATAAACCTTGACTAAAAAATTAAAAATGAATAAACAATTAATTCCGATTTGCAGTAATAAAGAAAAAATACTTAAATTTTATTAAATTAAGAGGTTCCACGAATATTTTAGTTTGCATGATGATAAAACGGTTGCGTTTAAGTTTTTGGTAAACTTTTTTCAATTTTTGGTAACAATACCTCTTATACATTTAATTGTTTAATAGCGATGATGCCATTATGGTCGTTACTTAAAATATTTGTTAAAAAGCAATAAACTCCAAAATCAGTATGCAGTAAATTTTTGATTTGATTTCATTGACATTATAATGTCACGTTCGTCACTGCAATACAACATTTATTCTCACTACTTTTGCGTTGCTGGTGTTTAGAACTTTTAATTTAAATCAAGTTTATTGTGAATAATTTAATATAAAAAAAAATCTTTGACATAAGTAGCAGAGTTAAATTGTTGTTAAAATTTCAAACTTAGTCACGTCATGTTAAATGGTCGTAATTATTAAACGCATAGTCCGATTTTAAAAATGAATATTAATATCCAAGCATGTTTTGTCTTTTTTTGAGATATGCGAAGCTTTGTTGTTTGCGCTTTTGAAAAAGAATAAAAAAACTTAAAAATGTCTTTGTATCGCAAATATATCAAAATTAATCTCTTTAAAATTAAAAAAAAGAGATGTGTTTTGAGATATTTGTAACACAAGACGAAATAAGCTTTGAAATGCGATATTAATTTTTAAAATCGGACTACGCGTTCAATATTTATGACCATTTGAACAGTATGTACACACAGAGAAATAAAGTGTCAATGAATTGAAAAGTGTATTTTAATGATAACAATCATTGAATTCAGTTAGTGCAACGATATTACCATTATATTTCTCAAAATTTTGGGTGTAGCAACTAAATTTCAGTTGAATTAACCGAACTTTGCTGCGACAAATAATGTTAAGTTGTGCCAACTGACTGAAATTAATTTTAACCGAATTTGAGTCGTAGTAGCCGAGTTTCATTTGACAAATAGCTTAATTTTTTTCTCTGTACTTTTTTTTCTTTTTTTAAACTACCAACTTTAAGCAGCGCAAAAACGTGAACGACAACGAATTTGAAAAAAATAAGCAAACTGGAACTCGCAAATTTTATGACAAATTTAATTTTATTTAATAAAAATTTCATTCGCCTAATAAATTAGTTTCATTAAATGTAGTTTCATAAATATAATAAAGCTTTTTCATAAAGTGTACGGTTTTTTTTACACAACATTCTCTTTTTGGGCAGTGCTAAATAAGTTGTATCTATTGTATGCCTTTTTATGTGAAAACTTGATGAACTGCAATAAAGAGGTGAAGAGTAAAGACAACAAAGTTTCTAAAATAGTATGATATATTCAAATATATTGTATTGGATTACACTAGTTAACCCTTTAAGAGTATGCGACGTCATGTTCGAAAAATTTCTTTCAAATATAAGGATACAATAAATGAATTTTTGGAATTAAGGGTGTAACCATTTTTGAATCACATTTGGCCATATCATATTTGAACAAAATTACGCCAAAAATGAAGTTGCGTAAACTATACAGCAGATCGAATACACACAGAGAACAGATTCGTTGCGACAACCGAATTTAGATAGTTACACATACTATCACACTATTTGGTTACAACTATCAACATTTGAAGTCATGTTTTACAATGTTATAAAATCATATCATATAGATGCAATCAAACAATAAAAACCATAACAAATAATTACAGTATAACAATTACTGATGAAGGTTGTGTTACCAGAAACTGCGCAGTCTAATTTAATTAAAAATTTACAATGTAGTTATGATTTTTAGAAAAGTATGCTTAATCTTCTCTACCACGCCTATCTCAAACAATTGAAAATATGTGCATATTAATTATAGTATTAATTGCACACTGTCTAAGAAGACGATGAATAAAATTCAAAAATAAAACATATCAAAATTTGCTCCCTGGCAACTCTTCCCTAACTACGTGAATATGTACAAAAAATACATCATAGATGTCACTAAAACTCACAAAAATTTGGGAAATAGTGGAAATTAGATTACATATGATTTCTAACAATTGTGAATTGTGGTGTTTGTCTTAGCTATCTTCTGCAATTACATTTTATATGTAAAAATCGACCCCATGTAATTGAAACTGGTTTTAAGCCACAGCAAAAATCGACCTGACTTTAGAACAAGCGGTTTAAAGCGCCTGCCTAAAGTGTAGTGCGAAGTGCATGTGACAAAGAAGGCAGTTTCAAGCCACGGTCAGGATTGCCTTTAATAAATAAAACATTTCATATAGATGCTATCAAACAATAAAAACATAACAAATAATTACAGTATTGTCAAAAGGATTACTGATGAAGGTTGTGTTACCAGAAACTGCGCAGTCTAATTCAATTAAAAATTTACAATGTAGTTATGATTTTTAGAAAAGTATGCTTAATCTTCTCTACCACGCCTATCTCAAATCATATCCACTACATTCGACAGTTTTTTTTTTTATAATTACTATTGAACTTATTAAAACACTGTTCCCAATATTATTACATTTTATATTATTTATAAATAAAATAGAAAAATAGTACAAATTACAAAAATATTAACATTAAAATTACCAAGTAATATAAATAAATAACTACCACAAATTTTTAAGTTTTGGATTATTCTTCTCTGAGACATTCTTCGTACTGGAATCCAGACTAGTTTCACCTTTTTTCATATCCTAAAGCTTCTAGTTTTGATTGATTTGATACTATTGGTTTGCTGTACAAGATGTTTGTAGAAAATAAATTATACCAAACTTTTTATTAGAAATTTGGAACTATACTTTTGTTTATAATTAAACTAACCTTAACAATCACTTTCCTTCCTAGTTCTCGATTTTTTAACTATTTTCTTGCTGGTTAAGTTGTTGGCATTTTGCATTTTTTTTTACAAAAAAATTTAATAGATCAATTAATAAACTTGAAAACAAAAACTCTATAGATTATTTGTTAGGACAATATCCTAAAAAAGAAATATAGAGTATGGCCTTATAATAATTTTAATTTTAATTTTCATTAAAAAAAAATATATATATTTTTTTTATTTTCGTATTGACATTTTATTAGGCATTAAATATTGAAAATCCTTTGTTGGTAGTTTCAACTACCGATTATTACCATAATAAGTTTTTAAATACAAAATTGGTTGGTTTAACTAATTATTAAAGTATTGCACAATATATTTGGTTGTTTTACAAAATCATTGATATTTAGAAAATTTGATCAGTTTTGATTAAGAAAATTATATAATCGGTATTGAATTTTGAGCTAAGCAAAAATTTCCAACTAATTTATTTTCTGCGTGTAATTAAAGGTTATAAGTGAATCCGCCAAAAACTTTCCTGGACACAAATTTGGCAATCAAATCTAAGAACAATTCAAGCTACTTTTTTCAATATGACGGTTTTTATGATGCCCTTTCTCAAAAACCTAAAGAAACGGCCAGGATAATTAAAATGTACACACAGAAAACAGACTCGGTAGTAGCAACCCCATTTATAGCCAATCGAATTGTTAGGTTGTAGCTACCGAATTGTTTGCTAGTTATCACCAAATTCCTGTTGAGGCAATCGAAATTCTATTGCAGTAGCAGAATTTCTGATACTTCAATAAAATGATTATTGTTTCAACCAAAAAATTCAGTCGCAGCAACCGAAGCACTTGATTGGCAACAAATACGCTTACTACTAGCGAGTCTGTTTTCTGGGTATATACATGAATCAGCTAGAAAATTTTCGGGACAATAAATAAGTAAATATTGCTCCTAGTTTTTAAAAAAGTGTACTTTGCACAACTAACAAAAAAAAAACACTTACTTTTCATTTGACATTTTTTTATAAATTTCTAAATACTAAATCAATTCGTTAAATCGCTTTTCGTATTATCATTCTTATCCACTATTACTAAAGATTTGGAAAATAGAATGCGAAAAAAAGGAAAGAATCCCGAAGCGGACTACCGAACCTAAAATAAAACTTCTGTATGTGATAAAAGCAACAAAAGAAACAAATATTATGTTTTGTTTTTGAACAATTTATTTGAATTTTGAGATTAATAAGGGGTTGCCTTGGGCTGTTTTTGGTCAATAAGTTTTTATAGATTTAAATAAAAACACATTATTTTTATCTATTTTCCAACTCGACGTTTCGTTGGTTTTATTCCAACTTCTTCAGGAGTTTTAATTTTCGTAAAATTCTGGCAACAAAATACAAAAAAGTTTAATTAATTAAATTTTCCTAGTTTTTAAAAAAGTGTACTTTGCACAACTAACAAAAAAAAAAAAACACTTACTTTTCATTTGACATTTGACAAAGTTTAATTAATTAAATTTTAATTATTATAAATTTTTTAATGAATTATTAATCAATTTGTAATAATTAATAAATTTAGCCCTAATATTAATATCACAGTTTAAACTTACAGTTATTTTACATTGTCAAGATTATTGAAGATTAAAATTAAAAAAACTGGACTGTCACGACACAAATTTAATAATTAAAATAAAAAATAATCACGGCATAAACAAAAATATCACACTTTAAACTTTAATGTTGGATTCACAGAACTAAACTAAAATTTAAATTATTGCAATTGAATATTGTAAATTGGTATTGTCTTTATCCTCTTTCGTGTTAATCGTTTTACTAATTCGTTGTTGTATACGAAGGCTTTCTAGTGTATAGCGTTTATTCTCTTTTTTCTCCTTGTCTAGAATTTTAACTTCTGTAAAATTTGCAACATGACCACTCTCCTTTATATGTTGCGCTAAAGCTGTGCTTTCCTTTCCTTTGTTTATATCGGCTATATGTTCTGCTACGCGTGTGCCTAACATTCGCTTTGTTGTTCCTACGTATACTTTTTCACACCTCTCCCTCTCATTGCCATCACATTTAACTTCATATACTACATTATCGATTTTCATCTTGTCTATCTTAGTTTTATTGCACGTAAATAAAGTCCTTAATGTAACATTTGATTTGTGTGTTATTTTTATTTTTTCATAGTTGATCATGCTCTCTAATGTTTTGCTTTCAGTATGGTACACTGTAAAAAATCACATCGTTGTTTTTCTTTAAATTATCTTTGTTTTTATTTATTTATTTATTTCAGTCTACAGATTTAAACCTTACAGACTATTTAAAAGAAAAAACTATTTCATATTATTCTACAGTTCATTAAGATGGCGAATTATATCAGGTTTAACAGCATCCATACTTTTATTGAAGTCTACTACAAAATATAGTTGATTAAACTCATCGCAAATTCTTCAAAAAGGTTCAGCGTTGGCGTAATTTGTTCGAAAAGCAGATAGACGTAAAGGCACGTAGTTCCTTGTTGAATAAACTGGAATATGTAAATTAACTTTGCTCAAAAGATATTCGGAATCCATAGCACCGTTTATCAATTTTAGGAGAAATGTTACATTGAGCATTTGTCGTCTGCTTTTAAGAGTAGGTAGTTTTATAAGTGCAAGCCGACTAGTATAGGAAGGCAAATTATTATAATCCCATCCGAGACCACGTAGACAAAATAACAAAAATTGTTTTTGCAGAGATTCAAGAGATCGAGTACGAGTTTTACAAGAAGGATCCCAAATAATTGATCCATATTCTAGAATGGGTCTGACTAATGTTGTAAAAAGCTGCTTTGTAGTGTAAGGATCGGAAAATTCGTTTGACCAACGTTTAATAAATCCAAGCACGCCCATGGCTTTATTTATAGTAGTTGAAACATGACATCTGAAATCCAATTGCTTGTCTAGTAATATACCGAGATTATTAAATGTTTGCACCAAATGCAACAATTCGTTGTTCATTAAGTAACAGCCGTTAATAGGATTTGATCTTGAAAAAATCACATATTTACATTTTCCAGTATTGAGATCCATTAAGTTGTCCTCACACCAAGTAGTAAAATTTAAAATATCGTACTGGAGTAAAGCTTGATCGTTTAGATTATTGAATGAAAGGAATATTTTCACATCATCTGCATACATTAAAGTTTGGCAATATTTTATAGCGTGTGGGAGATCGTTTTAATTTTTGCTAATTTTATTAAGTGATTTGTTTATTAATTTATTAGATAGGAAGGATGGATAACTATTTTGTTCAAAACTTTTTCTTAATATCCCGATATTGTTTGTGCGAAATCGTTCATCGCTTATTTTTCTAACTTTTTCAATTAAGTTTGTTGCCGTACTCAAGTTAATTTTGTATTGGTTGCGTCGAGTGGTAATTTATGATCCTTCCTGATGCTGTCGTCTTTGTGTACCAATTTGTAATGAGTTTTCCGTTATCCTTGATTATTTTCATGTCTAAATATGGTATTTGCATATTATTTTCCTCTTCTACGGTGAATTGTAGTTTATTGTGGTATTTATTTAATGTTTCTAATATAATTTTCTTGTCATCCTTATGTACAACTGCGAACAGATCGTCTACGTATTTCGATATAAATTTTAACTTTATATTTTTCGTTTTTAATTCTTCAATTACGTGGTCCAAGTGTGTATCTAATACAATGTCGGCAATTGTTGGTGAAAGGGGGTTGCCCACAGGCATACCATACGTTTGATGGTAATATTTATTGTCAAACGTGAAGTAGTTATTTTCGTTGAGACAAAATTGTAATATTTTCAAAAATTGTGGTTTAGATATTCTTGTATGTTCCTTTATATTTTCCCATTTGTCAAGTATGTTTCTTATTGCTAAATGAATCGGTATATTCGTAAACAGTGACACCACGTCAAACGATACTAGAACATAATTTTTATTTATTATTACCCCGAGTTTTTATATTGTAAATTGGAGATATTAAATTTCTCAATATCTGGCCTACGTATTTTGCCAAGTTATATCAAGGAACTTTGAGTGAAGAAGATATTGGTCGAAGTGGTATATTTTCCGTATGGATTTTGGGTAGTCCATAAAGTTCCGGCGCCGCCACAGCGTGAGTTGTCATCGCTATCTTCTCGAATTTTGTAATACACCCGGTGTTTTGTAATTGTGTAACTATATTATTGTTAGTTCTTTGTAATTTGGCTGTTGGATCCTCTCTAATAGTTTTATATGTTATTTTGTCTTCTAAAAGCTTATTCATCTTCATTTTTAAACATCACTACTGTTTTGTTGTCTTTGTCAGCTGTTGTTATCATAATTTTGTTCTCATTTGCCTTAAGTATTTTCCTCGTTTCTTCGTATATGCAAGTCATGAATCTTTCCTTTTCATTATTTCTCAAGTTTCTCTTATAATACGATATTCTATTTGCCATTTGAGACCTAATTATTTCCTTATCAGTCTCATCTTTAACGTTTTGTACCCATTGTTCGATGTCCGCTATAAGTGGTACTGGGGCAAAGTTCTTTTTATTGACCGGCATCGCGAATTTGTTTCCTATTGATAAGAGCCATTTGCTCTCCATTTCAAACTCTACATTTGTGTAATTGATGAACCAGTCTTCATTAAACACGAAGTTAAACTTTTCAAAATATTCTCTAAGAAGTATACTCGCTTAGTTTGAAGTTTGTTCGAAACAGTTTTGTTTGTGAACTTTTTGAAATTTTTTTTTTGGCTTCACTTTAAAATATCTACAATTTGATAACCTTAGCATTTTATATTGTTAATTTATTATTAATAGTGTTTATGGTTTGAGATAAATGCACTTTTATGAAATAAACTAAATATTCATAACGTACAAACCTAAACACTCCCCTGTTAAAAATCTACATGAGCACACATCGTACATATCCACATGCATCCACATATGACTCACATGTGTTAATAAATGATTCATATATGTTCATATACGACATCATATATGCTAATATGTGTGCATTAACGAAAATTGAGTTAATAATTATATATATTACCATACCTGTCCATACATTTCCATACATGGTCATATGAGTACATTTACGAAAATTGAGTTTCTGCCTTTTAAATGGACAGGCGTCATCAGTGATTTTACATTTATTATATTATTTATTATTTGTGTCTTATAATTGTCAAATTTTATATATGATAAATTTTTTTTTCAACAACCTGCGCTTGTTATTACATTACAAACGCAACCATACTAATTCATGACCGCTTAACGATCACACCCAAGTATGGCCTCGAATGCAATGCAGCTAATTTGCAGTTTTCTTTCCTATTAGCCTTTTCTGTTATTGTATATTATACTCAGAAGTGGCAAACACTAACAAATACAAATATTCTATTTTAGATTTTCGTTTATTTTTCTAATCTCCTCTATCTCTATTTAAATTGGCAGGGTTGTCAGTCCAACTACTAATGTTACCATTACTGGGAACGTATTGTGAACCCAGCATATATGGTTGGTTGGTTTAAGTGGCAGCTCACGCTACTCGTGAGCATCAAGTAGAGTCAAAAAAGCGACTCCGTTTTGAAGAGACCACACTACCCGTAAGGAACTAGTATCCGGAGTACTAGACCCACCCCGTTCGGTTAAGATAACGTATGAGATCACCGAATCCCATTCGTGATATTACCGAGAGGTCGTCCAGTATATGGTCACCCAAGATCCGGAGTCGAATATTCTGCAGCGCCGGACAATCGCAAAGAAGATGCTCCACAGTCTCCTCCTCGCCCGGTATTCCGCAGCTGGGACAATGCGAACCGCGTACAATCCCAAGTCTAATGCCATGCCTACCAATCAGCCAGTGACCGGTCAGAACAGCCGTCACCCTCGAGACATCCCTCCTGCTCCTGCTCAGGAGAGAGTTTGTACGCCCTAGGTCGTAGTTGGGCCACGTAAGTCTCGCGGTCCTACAGGTATCCAAATTATGCCACCTGTCCCCCGCCCTGCGAAAATAGTGCCGGAAAATTTACCCCTTAACAGTCCCCATCGGTGAAGCGACTGACACCGATGTGGAGACGTTTAAGGCAGATCCTGCCCTTGCCAATTCGTCTGCCCTTTCATTACCGTAGAGGTCTCTGTGGCCGGGGACCCAAACTAGAGTAACTTGGGATAGACAGCTTAGCCTGGACAGTTCCTCCTTGCACTGACCAATGAGAGCAGAGGATGTGACGTACGAGCTCAGGGACATTAAAGCCGCTTGGCTATCGGCGAAGATGCCCACTGTCCCTCGAGGCCCCCTTTCAGACAGGAGTCTGCAGGCTTCCCTGATAGCCAGAATTACCGCCTGGAAAACAGTAGCATGATCAGGTAGCCTGAAAGAACACCGCAAGTTACACTCACCCGAGAAGACCCCGGAGCCTACACCACAACTCATCTTTGAGCCGTCGGTATATACCCTGATGTCAAAACCAAAAGTTGGATCCCCCATATCCCACTCCCGCCTGGAGGGAAAGCTAACCCGAAAAGGTCGGCAAAAAATCCAATCTAGGAGTAACATAGTCGGACTCAAATCCCACACGTGGGTGAAGTCCATCAAGAAGCCTAGCATGTCCATAGGTCCTGGACTTCCAGGAACCCGTTGCAGCAAGCCGCGCTGCGCTGCTAGAAGAAACCGACATTATATGCAAATCAACAGGGATAATGTGAAGCATTACATTGAGAGCCTCCGAGGGGCAAGTTCTTATCGCGCCCGTGACCCCAATGCAAGCAGAGCGCTGCACCCTATACAGACGATCCGTAACCATCCTCTTAGTGGTCGCAGTCCACCACACGATAGAGCCATTAAGCATATATACTAATATATAAAAAAAACATAGTCTGTTATTTTTTAATTTATAACGAGCTTTCAACCTCCGTAATGCAAATCAAACATATTACCTTGGTTGATACTAGTATTTCGATCTGGCTAAAAATCTAATCAGAACCCGAAGTTTTTGAAAAGCTAGAGCCTCAAGAATAGGCAGAACTTTAACAAAAAAAAAAATATAAATCATCAATTTTTCCCCATTATTGTCTTTTTAGTAATCAAACACCTGGCTAGGGTCTTTTCCTAACAAGCATCACGACGGTACTAAGCTTTGAAGTGCAAAAATTATCCATTTATTTAATATTTTTTACAGTTTTATTAGTTGTTTGTTTTTATATACATCAAGATTATTTTTTTTTATGTTATTTTTAATTTATAAGCAGCCTTCAACCTCCATATATTTACAAAAATATAGAAAATCAAACATATTAGCTAGGTTGATACTAGTATTTTGATCTGGCTTAAGATGTATATAATAGGCAAAACTTTAACAAACATTTACATTCCAGTTGATTGATTTCCTTTTAGATTGTAATCCACCAACCACAAGAAACTTTTGGTTTGATTAGGTATATATATCAACCACCCACAAATAAATATGATGTTAATTGATTACCCGTCGAAAGTGCGGCATTGCCTCTAACGCTGATCCTCACAAGAATTTTTATTTTTTTTCATCGTTCTCTTACATTTATTAACAAACAGTGTTTTCTATTTCTTATAGTAACATTTTAATTATGATCGCAAAATTAAATATTATTAGTTTTAATATAAAAATATGTAAATGTTTTTTTTTACCTTTTCTATAATAAACAAGAATTTATTAATAAAAAAATTAGACCTCGAGCTTATCAATTATTTTCATTTGATATAATTATTTCTTTAAAAATTATGTCTTTAGTTAATGCAAATTTAAAACTAAAGTACAGTGAATAAGTAAAGGTAATTAAAATAACAAATAAATGCCTTTCACTTTCATGAAGACAACAATTTATTATAAAGCAACATTTTCGTGAGAGACGCATATACAACTTTGTATATTATAATTTTTCATATTTTTCTTTCATAAAATTCTCAATTTTAAAACAAAAACCTTCATTAACAGTAGTCACATTTTTCCAATTCAATTTAAGCAGCAACAAATTATCAGATAAACTCTGCTGGTGGCAAGTCAATGTTTAAAATTGTAACAAACATAATTATGTGTCACGTTTTTACACATGACATTATGTAGTACATACAAATATGGTTTATTTTCATCATGAGTTTATTTACTCATAGTGCAAAAATATGCTGTGTCCTTAATGTAAACATATATATTTACAATCAAGTGCAGCTGTAAAGTTTTAAGCTTAAATTAATTTTGCATGTAGAAATGTGACTTTTAATATTATGTTCACTAAAAGCTACATATCTTTTGTACGTTTAATAATTTTTATTGATAAACAATTCAATATTTTTAAATATTTCCTTAATTTAATCAACTGTGTGAAGAATTGCAATGTTGTGAAAACTTACGGTACGTATGAGTTCTATTTTGCCTAAACAATATTACTCATACGCACTCAACAAAAACAATATCAAAGTGATTTTTAACATCTAGTAGATTTTGAAAACTTCTATTTTTATATTTTTTTTTAACGATATGGTAAGGATGTCCCGAATTCAGCGATTTATGGAATTCAACTTTGCGTTTGGTCTAAAACGAGGCGCAATTAAAAACTAATTACAGAAAAAAAAAATTTTTTTCGCGATCGTAGTGTATTTTGTCTAAAGAAAATTTCGATTTTTTTTACGCAAAATTTTTATTTTTATTTTTTTTTAACCTTTATTTAATAATTACATCTGAGTACAAGATTACTCATTAAATAATAATTTTTTAACGAAATTATTATAAAAGCAGTTTGAAAGTCATAGCACACTGGCTACACTTTATAGTTCATAAATTGCATTTTACTGTCTAGTTAAGTCCATGGGTAACAGTGTTGCCAGAACTTGATTGGCAAAAAAGGCTAAAATTCTTGGAAAAAAGCTGAAAAAAGGCTAAAAAAAGCTAAATTATTTTAATGGAAAGTCTTCAATATATGAACAAAAAATAAGAAAAACTCATGTTTTATTTTATTTTACAATTAAATTGTAAAATTTGAGAACATTTGTTATACATTCAGTACATTTTTTGACTAGTTATAACAAAATAATAATAATAAAAGAAAAATAAGTTTAAAATTTGTTAAAAAGTTATTAGAATGACCAAATATCATCAACATCCAACTCGTTATTGTTGTCATCATAACTTTCATTAGATCCTATTAACTTAAGGTAATTCTGGGGCACTTCATATTGAAAGCAGCATTTATCGCTTCTTTTTAAACCGTATCTAAATAAATAATTAAAAAAATAAATAAAGTTATATAAACAATAGTTTTGTTAAATCAAAAATTTTACCTGATGGATAAAACTGAATTGACTGTTATCAAATGTAGTCTGTTTCTAACGTTTGTCTTTACGGGATTTATTTGTCTAAATACACGCTCTACATCAGCATTTGACCAGGGAAAGCATAAAAGCTTCAAAACAAACTCAGAAATTTCTGTAAATTTGTTATTTCCACCTACATCTCGATAGTTGTAAACTTCTGCCCAAAATGTTACGGTATTGTTGGTATTTATCCATTTTAAATATTGAATATTAGAATACTGCTCATATAATTTAGATATCATCTCGTCACTCAATTTAAATAAATTTAAAATTGGTAAAATATCTTCTTTAGAAGATTTTAAAATATTTTGCACTGAAAAGTAATCAATGTTCTGTAGAATTTTGATATTATCTGGAAGTCTAAAACAATTAAAAAAAATTAATATTTATGTTTAAAATAATTCGAAATTTTATAGTATAAAACCTTTATTTTCAAAAAGTTTATGAGCAATGTAATTTCTCTTAACAGACGGGTTGAATCGTTTTCATTGCTTTGGAAAACTTTGTTAACTATTTGTACTTCAGATAATATTGGTTTTAAAAACAATAAATATAAATAAATTTCTTGGTCATTGTGCATTTCACTTAGAATTTTGGCTTTATGACATTTCTAATCGGCCATTGCCTTGTCGAAATGCATCTGTAGTTCATCTCATTGAAATGTTATTCTTGAAACTACCACTTCTATTGACAACCAACGAGTGTCAGACGTTCGTGTAATTTTCAAAGGCTCCTAAAAATAAGAAGAAAATAGAATATAAAAAAATTAAATATGTGAGATTATTACTTTTCCATTCAAATTTTCATATAAAACTTTATAGGAACGTTGGCGGTTCGTACTTTTTGAAAACCAACTGTATGTTTCGTAGACAATAAATTCTAAATTTTCGGGCATGACACACACACTTTATGAGTATTAAATCTGGAGCTTCTTTTTTTAAAGCGATGTAAACGCTCTTATTTTTTCCAATCATAACGCTTGCATTGTCCGTACCAATTCCGACCAAATTTTTTATATTTAGTTTAAATTTTTCGATAGCCTTTTTAATTCCACGGACAATACTCTCCGCTGATCCATTTTCCAATTCTTCTATGCAGAGAAATGTAGAAACAATTTTTCTTTTGGCTTTACTAAAGTAAATAATTACCAGTCCTAAGAAATATTAACTAAGTAAACCAATTTTAAATGATTTAATAAATAAAACTTACCCAAAATTTAATATGATAAAAAAGCTATCTCCAATGTCATTGGAGAGCTCCTCATTAAAATGCTGCATTTTGTTCTGTGCAACTTTAGAGACGGGCAATCAAATTCTCTTTTGCAAAGTTCACCTAAATGATCCACTGGTAGAATTGAACTGTGAACAGCGATATACATTGCCAAAGTAGCCTCCTGCTGTTGTAGCTTAAAATTCACTGGCTTAAAAGGCAAAGGCTTGGTCTTTACAATATATCCAATAGCGTTAATATGTTTTTTTGTATCCGAGTGAGCAATTAAATCATATAATTTTGCTGTGATTTCGCATTTACAATATTTACAAAATGCCTTTGCAGAATTGTAGCATTCTGCAACCCATTCTTTTAATTTTGGGTGGGATAACCATTCACTGCGAAATTTCTGAGAATATTTGGAAGTCATTTTTCACTTTTTTTATTTGTTTTTCTATTTTTTGTATTAATAACTTTTCTAGTTTTTATCAATTCACTTTTTTGTTTTTAATAAAGACACGTGTTTAGCTGTTTGTTTTTTTAGTGATTGATTGTTTGATTTGTTTTTGTGTTTATTCATCAAATGTCATTTTTTCAGGGGTTGCCATTGAATAAATATTAATATTGCATGGTTGTAACTTTTTAGTAGTGGAAAATGTAGCATTTTTAGTGTTTTTTAGCATTTAAAAGGAAAAAAAACTGCAACATAACTTTAAAGTTAAAAAGTTAAAAAAAGGCTAAAAAATGGCTAAACAAATTCTAAAAATGGCTAAAAAAAAGGCTAATGGCTAAATGCAATTTTTTCCGGCTAAACGTGTTGAAAAAAGGCTAAATCTAGCCGGAAAACAGCTGAATTGGCAACACTGATGGGTAATAACCTTTGGAGTCTTCGACCTGTAGCCTGAGCTTCGTAGATGTTGTTGAGATCCAAATTTGTGTGGTGTTGGAGGCTTCTTGCGTGTTTTTGTGCTTGAATTCTAATTTCTTCTCTGACGGTGTTTACCTTAAGATCCCTGTGTAGGTACTCATTGCGTACATACCATGGATCGCTAGTAATTGTGCGTAAGAACTTGTTTTGAATCGTTTATATAAGTTGAATGTTGCTTCTCTTGGTGTAGCCCAAAAGCTGGCATCCATATGTCCAAATAAGTTTGATAACTTGATTGCAAACCAGTACTTTGTTGAATATGGACAGTTGTGAATTATGCCCAAGTAGCCAATAAAGTTGTGGATACCTTAACATCATTTCAGTTACTTTCATTTTAACATGCTCTTTCCACTTTAATTTAGTATCCAGAGTCATGCCAAGGTATTGAATTAATTCAAAAAATGATATATGAAATTAAGGAAAATTATTACGTATCTGCATTAGAAAGCCAACATCGAATTTATAAGCACTTAGATCATACAAACGGCCGATCATACTGCAATGAACGTTTTACTCAATATCAAATATCCACTATAATGAAAGCTCGTGTTGATCTAATATGGCTTAACGGAAACCAATTTAGTACTACTCAATCTAGACTCTGTTCTCTCTGCAACTTAATTGAAGAAGAAACGCTCCTACATTTTATAGGAAGATGCCCAGTGTTAAAACATATAAGACGCTTGCACTTTCTAAGTACAAGTTTAACGGATTGTGAAACTTTTGAAATTTTCAATGGTGGAACTGATGCAAATTGGCTTTCACTAGTAAACTATATCACAAATGCATTAAAATATAGAAAATTTTTAGTAGAGGAATATAATTTCTAAATGAAAATATTGTTAACTTTTTTAATAGTAAAATTTATATAGTAAAATGTATCAAATCTTAATATACCAAACTTCCGGCAGACTGTTATAAGCCATGCCGTTAAATCTTTATTATTACTTTATCTTAATAGCAATAATGTAAAATGTATTGAAAAACAATTTAATAAAGAATATACATCTATCTATCTATCATGCCAAGGTACTTTGCCTTATTAAAAAAAAGGGACTTGGATATTGTTTATAAAAACTGGTGAATGTAGAATTTCTCTATTAGTGAAGTACATATGGATAGTTTTACTTTCGTTTAATTTCTTTCTCCATTGTTTCAGACATAATGCAATGGCTGTAACAGACGTTTGGATTTTATTTGTTACTTTGTCTACTGTCTATCCAGTGGTTAAAACAGCGGTATCATATGCAAAAGTCGCTAGCGTTGTCGATTGAGATGTTGGCAAGTCTCTCGTGTACAGGAGATACAAAATTGGTCCAAGTACGCTTCCTTGCGGTACTCCAGCTAAACTGGCTTTTATATCCGAGTATTCGTTATCATGTTTGACTCGAAAATGTCGGTCAGCAAGATAAGATTTTAGAATTTCATAAAATAGGCGTGGTAGGTCTCTTTGCAATTTATGCGTCGAGAAAAACTGCTGAACATATTTATTTATTTTCTAATGCCTTTTCTGCAAGTTCTGTAATTCTGTGAACTTGCTGGATAGTAGAGTGATATGATCTAAAACCAAATTGATGTTCCGGAATAAGGTTTCTTGCATTTATATCGCATTACCAAAAGCTTTTCAAAAATTTCTGATATTATTGGTAACAGTGATATTGGTCTGTAGGATGTTACGAGATTTTGTTGTTGTCCCGATTTACTAACCATTATTATTTCGGCGAAAGTAGGCGTTTATGATAAAAAGTAGTTTTTTTATTACTTTATCTGGCATTTTTTTTTATTATTTTTCTAGTTATTAAGTCATATCCTGGTGACTTCTTAGAACTTATATAATTTTTAATAACATATTTGAGTTAACTGATAGTTAAAGGATTTATATTATGCTCATCTATCTTATAAACTGTAGAAGTACATTCAGTGTTCGTTTGCCTAGGCAATGGGCGAAAAATATATTGAAGATGATTTGCAAACAAATTTGCTTTTCCTGAAGCACTTTGTGCCCAAGTAATGTCGTCTTTACGAATCCGTGGGATTTGGCATGTATGTTGATTACATTTTTTTGTGGCTTTCCAAAGACTATAGTTACTATCTTTTGTTGAAGTAAGGTTTTGCAGATAGGAAGATGTTGTTTCATTTTTAACTTTTTTTATTAAACGTTTAAGTTTAGAGCACAATCTATTGAAAACTAATTTCTTTTCAGACGTGCGTTCTTGTTGCCATTTCTTTCTGGCAATGGGTTTTTCTTTTAAAAGATCTCTCACTTCAATAGGATAAGATTTTGATGAGATTTCGGGATTTGATTGAGGCGTACTGTCCCAGGCTGCCGACTGTATAACACCTGTTAAATTTGTTAGTTCATCTTCTATTTGGTATTCGGTTTTCAGAGACACTTTAAGCTCTATACGTTCGTTTAATAAATATTTAAAGAGGTTCTAATTAGTTTTTTTGCTCGCTAGGTAACATCCACTTTTTTTTTCAATAATAGTATCGCTTAAAGTCAAAATTACTGCTGAATGATCAGAGAGTAGTCCCTCGTAGTTTTCCATGAGAACATGTTCTTTTGTGATGCCTTTAGCAACAAAAAAGTCAATGATGTCAGGTAATTTTATATTATCTGTTAGCCAGTTTATTGGCTTAGTTCCAGAAAAAAATTAACATTTATGTATGTTTGCTGCCATTAGGAGCTCTTTGCCTTTAGGCAATGGAGTTCTTGATCCCCAGTGTGTATTTTTGGCATTGAAATCTCTTCATATGACAAAAAAGTTTCCAAGAGCCTTAAATAATAGCGAGTAGTTAGATTGTTTTATGATATGTTTTGGTGGAGAATAAATTGCTGCAATTTTGTAGTATCTACTTTCTGAGAACTGTATTTTAACGGAGGCCACTTGAAACATTTCTTTCTCTATTTTATCATCTTCATGGTGTTTGATGGTGTTTTTAATAATTACTGTGCCACCACATGTTAGTAAAAAATAAACAAACATTTATTTTTTCAAAAAAACAAAAAACTACTGTAAAAAAATTAATGTAAAATCATAAAACAGTCAATTGATGTGGTTTGATTTTTTAAATGAACTACAAGGTAAGTAATCTACAAGCGTCTTAAGTTGGCTATCGTAGTGTATTTTGTTAACAAATTGCAGTTTTTCGAAAAATTGGTTTTAAAAGTTGTGTAATGTAGAGTAAATAACAAAAAAAAAATAATTTTTAAATTTACGTGGAATAATGTTGGTCCTGCATTTAAAAGTTGGAAACTTTTTTTTCCAAAATTCTTTAAAACCAGTCGAATGGAATTATAGGAAATTCTAAACAACGTTTAACAGCTTTTTATTAAAAAGTGACTAGTTTTCCACTTCTAAGTGCTGTAGTAGTCCAAAACGACTCCACGGAAATTAAAAAAATATTTTTTCCGTTATTTACTTCACATTACGCAACTTTTGACACCAATTTTGTGAAAAGGTTCAATTTGATAACAAACTACAATATAAGAGCCAACTTTAAACGCTTGTAACAGATGAAAGATACCATCCAAAACTTTTTTTACATTATTTTTCTTGAATTATAGGAAATGCTTCACAACGTGCAATAGATTTCCATAAAAAAAAAATACTTCGTTCAAACTTTGAAATGCTGTGGTGGACCAAAAATACACTGCACAAATTTTAGTAGTCTTCTTTCCTTAATCTACTCCACATTGCGCAACTTTTGACACCAATTTTGCAAAATAATTCTAAACGTTTTTTTTTTTGGATACCATACACTACTATTAACAAATTCAAACGCTGGTAGGATCCTCCAAATTTTTCAGAGACCGAAAATAACAGTTATCCCGAAAACTTTAACTCAAAAACTCTCTATGTTAGAGTCGGAGACGTATAGTATTATATACCAATCGATTCGTATTAAAGTGCTCTTTCAGAATCTATGGTGATCTTAAGAAAACGATCTCAACTCCACAGTTAAGAGTTATTTTTCAACGAAGAAATAAAAGATTGAATGAAACTCTTAAGAAGAGAGTTTTATTTTGCCTTCATTAAATAAAACTCTTTTGAGGAGTTTTATTTTTTCCGTCTGAAATAAAACTCTTTTGAGGAGTTTTATTTTTTTCGTCAGAAAATAAAGCTCATTTGAGGAGTTTTATTTTGAAACTCATTTAAGGAGTGTTATTTTTCCGTCTAAAATAAAACTCATTTTTTTAGTGAGTCTCTTTACAGGAAGAAGAAGAAGAAAACATTTTTATTGAAAAATTTTACGGACACAAGGGATACACCAGACTGCCGAAGTTTCATCCCCCTCCTCGGACTCGTCAGTGGTTAATTTATGTGTCAACTGAACAAAGTATTTTATATTGTTAATTTGCTCTATATGAAAAACTTTTTATTTTTTGGTGTCGTACTGGTATTCGAACTCACTGCCTTAGCATCAAGCTATGCATCGTAATCTCACCTCTTAACGAGTTGAGCCACGGTCGACTCATTTTGTTTATTTCCTTCTTTTTTATTGACTTTATTTACTATAATGTGTGTAATAATTTATTTGTTTAATTTAACGAACATAACTTTTTCTAAATTTTCTGCGGAAAGATTTGAACGCAGGTCGCTCAATACCAATTTAAGAGCAAAGAATGCTCTTTACACGCTTACCTGGGTTGCACTGTATAGTTTTTGCAAATGTCTACAAGTGCGGATAAAGTATTCTTTTAGCGTCCCAGAACTCAAAAAGAGGTTTATCAATCGATAAGGGCCTTGGAGAAAAATTGTCGATTTCATAAAAAGCTTTTTTTTCATAATCATTATCACTTCCAAGTAGTTTTCAAAAATTACTATTATTTGGCTTTTGTATAAAGGCCGTATTGTAGTAATCATTAAAATCTATGATAAGTAGGGCAAGGAATTTCAAGCACTTAAAAATCGTAAATATGAGTTTCTAAAATGCTTTTAAAATGAAAAACATGCAACAAAAAAACCTGAAAGGCATGCATTTAAATACATTTTATTTTACATAAGTCACACACGTCTAAGCATAATGAAGAAAAATAAAAATGTGGTTTAGGTCGATATTTTTCCACTACTAACAGAATCTAACGCATTTCTTTTGGGTCAGCAAAATTTTTCTAATTTAAAAATGATTTTGCTTAAGTAAGAATATAAAAGTGTATCCATATTTTATTTGTTTGTTAACAAATTAAAAAAATAATACGAATTAATAAAAATATGCCCAAAAATGCATGAAATATAAATAATTATGCATTAAAACAGCATAAAACATCCGTTAACAATCAAAATATGCTAAAACATGCATTTTTTTGAAATACTCAATTGCATATCGGACCAATTTTATTCAAAATTTGATGAGTCGAATTAATATTTAGTCCATATCGGTTTTGGACTAAAAAATATGCTTGAAATTCCTTTTCCTAATGACAAGTAAATCTTTGGAGCCTCTTTTCACTAATTAATTCTGCTTTTATTTATTTCCTTCTGCTTTTTATTAAAAAATTTCATCCTTAATTGTGCATTTTTTTTTTGATACTGTAAGTAATCAAAATTCCATTACTTTTACAATGATTATTATTTTTTTATCACAGTTTTTTAAGACTAGTTTTAACATTATATCAAAGCAATGTGATCTATAAATAGGAAAACATGAAAATTTATTAAAATATCTGTGTGACGATCTTTTTTTTTGACCCTTTCACAAACTTATAAATTGATTTAGTTTATCCAATATTATTCTCTAGTGCTGAGAATTTTCATATTAAAATCAAATAAATAAATGTAAGTGAATTTTCGCCAATGTGGCCCTATATCTGGTTTTTGCATTATATAAAAAAAAACTAGCAAGGCAACAACACAGTGGTGAATCCATTGATTTTAACAAAACTTATTTATGTTGTAGAGGACAAACAAAATCAGACACAAAAATAATTAAATTTTAAATTTTAAGAAATTAAAGCAAACATTTTATTGAATGTTTTACTTTTAAATTCTAAAAAATTAAAATCGGAAGTTAATTTTTTTTTTCTTTTATCATAAATTATGATGAGAGCAAGATTAAACCAAGTTCAAGGTCATTTGTTTTTTGTGAAACAAAAAACCGTGCAATGTTCATTTATTAATTAAAAAATTTTACTATCCGCTAATTTAATGCAGACTTTATCTACTGACAGGTCCCTACATGTTTCATTTCGCGTCACCGAAAATCTTCAGAGGTCCAACGTAGAAGGGGTAGAAAATTAATCCAAAATATCAACACTTTAGCCGTATTTTTTATTTAGACGATGGGAAGGAAAAAACAAAATTGGAAGAATTGAACTAATTCAAATCAAAAATAAAACTTTTTTAACTAATAAACATTGTTTGTGTACAGGCTTGAATATATAGTCATAATACATGCAGAAAAATTTTACTCTGCGGAGCCACTGAACTGCATATCACATAGGAGAAAACCCCTAAGCCGGGCCGAAGGACGGTCATGAAGAAAAACTGTCCTCAGCGAAAACGGGCTTTGGACGGACTGGAGGAGAAACCCCTTAAGCAAATAAATATTGCACTATCACCTCCACGCGGTTATACTTGGGTAATGCTAACGATAGCAAATGCCAACGATAGTCATATTTTCATATAAATTTCATCATTGGAACAGTAAATTTTACAAAAATAACAAAAAAAAAAAAAAAAAAAAAAAAACACTAAAAGCGTCCTTCCCATTTTTGTTCTTAAAATATACTTAAAACAGAAAAAACTAAAAACGGGTCTCAATTAAAAAATTTATTGAATCAATTAATATTTTAATTGATTTTGCACCTATCACGGCAATGATGCTATCAATTAAACCTTTTATTAAACCTAAATATGAAAAAAAAGTTATAAATAACTTCTAAAAAAAAAATATGATGGTCACAAAAAAATTGTGTGAATCTATACGTTGGTATGTGTGTTTTTTGCAATGATGAGTATGTTTGTGTGTGTGCTTGATTTGTTTGTTAACTTCAAATGTATAAGGTGGCGCAAAAGTTACCTCCTATCAGAAAATGCTATACATAATAAATACATAATAAAAAAAAAACATCGGAAGGTTATTTTTGCGCCACCTTATATTTGGTATTTTATACTGAAAATTTTCTATTTATGCATACAGTGTATGAAAAAATAATATGATAATTGCGTCTAAAATAAAATATGTATTTATATATTATAATGTCAGTTAAAATATTAATTGATTCAATTAAATATTTGTTTAGAAATAAATTAAAATTCAAATAAAATAAAAAATAATATAAAATTTGAAAATGAAGCCTGGGAGGCCCCGGAGATAGAAAAAATGTTCTCTTTTAAATCCAGAAAGGGTTTTATTTTTAATATTTTTTTAGAAACGCTCCATAAAGTGCAGTTTTGCTTACTTTTTTTTATCATTTTCTTTATAGCACGACAACAATGTATCTATGACAATAAGTTATCTATAAATAACTTAGCTGTAATCGTTCACATGATATGGAAGATTATGTACTACTACTTTTGTTAAATTAAAAATTTTTTTAAGTGAAAAACGCAATATTTACACAGCTGTTAGAGCTAACAGCCCAAAACTGGCACAATGACATATTTATGTGACACTTACCTTCCATACCAAGTTACGTTAATTGAACTACCCCCTTCAATCGAAATATTTTTTAATGGTTTTATATGGAATGAGTTAGTATTAAAATATTTAATTGTTTTGTATAAATAAACCATTCAATCCATACTCTAAAGTATATTTTTCATTAATATTTGGTATATTTTTTGTGAGCGAATGCTGTTTTATTTATTCGTGGTTTAACGGTAATATCACAATCGGTTAACCGAAAAACGAGATTTCTAAAAAAGTGTTTTTGGAAACACTATCGGGAACCCATCAACGCTCTCTCCTTATTAGTTTTTTTATAGTTTTTATTTATATTACAAAAAATTACAGGTATACGGCCACAGTAAGAAACATTCCCATATTACATATTATAATTATTTTGTATTACATAAAAAATTTGTAACTAGTTCTGAATTTTTTTTTTTTTTTTTTAATTTTTCATAAAAATATATACTTATATGGTCAGATATCTAGCATTTCCCAAATGCAGTTAGGTAATTATAAATAATATACGAAAAATAAGTACAAACTTTTTTAACATTTAACCACGCATTGCCAACTTTAAGATGAAACAAGTTATGGAAACATTTAAAGAAATATGTTTCACAATATTAATTGCATAATATTGTGCATATATTTGTCTAAATAATTAATTTGATCCATGTGTGATATATTGTAGTGGGCATATTAAAGTATTACTTTCGTCATTTAAGGTCCAGTTGCACATAATTTTATATATTTGACTATATTAGTGTTGTTATGCTATTAGCTGCTTGTCCACTCTTGCGTATACGTTATATTAATTTTATGAATACATTAAATAACACTCATACGCACTGTATGCCGTTTTGAAAATTTCAACAACATTTCTATATGTATGAACAATATGAGCAAAATAGAAAGTGCCATACTAATATTACACTACTCGACGAATTTAACTTTTTTGCAGAACCTTTCTTTGAAATAAATATTTTTTAATAGAGTTACACTCTGAAATCAACTTTTCAATTTATTTCATTTAATATCGTAAAGTTTTGTTACAAAATGCACACTGTGCTTAAAAGTATGCATAAAATGTGTATTTAAGTTTCGTACGCATTATTTTGCAAAAAAAAAACAAACACAAAATGTAGCAAAAGAAAAGTTTATCAACTTAATGTTTAATATTTAGGTATTAACTATTTATTGTTAGACACAATGTGTGCAATTTATAAAAATAGGGCCTAAATGTGTAAAGTCAACGTATTTAGTCCAAAAGTTCCACAGAAACAAGAATTTTTTTTTATTAATAAATAACATTGTAAGGGTTTTTGTTTAAGACAATTAATTAATGTTATATCTAAAACAATTATATTTATTCCACTTACATCACTACATCAATGGTTGTCTAAATGAGGATATCTTAAAAAAAAAAAACGCAAATGCCGCACATACACTAATAATAATCTATAGGTAAAATACACGAAAACCGTTGTTCATTTTACGAAAGTTTTGGTTATTTTGACATTACGAAAAAATTTGTAGAATATACAAATCACATTTCGTAAAGTTTTGTAAAAACTTTTTTTAAATAAAAATGTGGTGCATACCTTACGGGTTTATTTTAAAATTAAAAAAAAAATGTAATTGTGCCACACCAGAATCGAACTCGCGATTTCAGTGACGTTCTGCTGTGTTGAAGTAGACCCCTCTACCATTTGCACCAAAGTAGCTGGTGCAATACAACAAACTAAAAAGGAAACATTATGAAATTTTTATGAAAACTAGAAAAATATGCTACAAATATTTAATAAAAAAGGTAAAATGGCAATTAAATATTTTTATTATGTTTATTGAACTAAATAAAATAATATAATTTTTTTATAAATATATGAAATAATATATTAAAAAACAAAATAAAAAAATAATAAAATAATAATAATAAAAAACTTAAATAACAATTTCAAACTAATTGCATTTTATTATTAAATATTTTATCTTTTTAAATATTTGTTTTATTGAATTTCATACTAAACCCGGCAAATAAAGTGGAAGTAGTGTTTTCGGGTCCTCTTTAACTTTTTTAGGATCCTCTTTATTAAACAAAATACAAAATATCCATTTATATCAAAACACAAAAATAGTAATAATGAAAGTTTAGAAAGTTTTAGAAAGTTGGCATCACTGTTCTAATCTGAGGTATTTTCAACATCGGCTTCGTTAATAAAATAATTTAATTGCTTATAAATAGTTAAATTATAAAATTTTAGTTGCATTTGGTGCATTATAATCCGTAATATTGCAAATATATGAAGTATGGCTGGAAAAGGTCGTCGAAGTTTAAAAACTAATAAATTGCATTGCGGCCAATGTAACTTAGAAGTTGAAGAAGAGGAAGAATATATTCAGTGCGATAGATGTAAAAAAAACTTCCATGTAGTTTGTACACAATTAGATAAACCAAAGTACGAATACCTTTTAAAGCATGAGAACGAGGATTATGCTTGTCATCTATGTGATACAGAAAATAACAATAGTGGTACCATTAAAAGTGAACTAAACGAAATAAAAACAAACTTAAAAAACTTGATCAGCTGAGTGAGTTAACAGAGTCGTTACAATTCATGTCAAAGCAATTTGATGAGATAATGAAAGGTGTTGCTGAGAACAAAAAAAAGTTAGATATTGTTCAAAACGAAAACAAAATCTTAAAATGTGAAGTTCAAAGTTTAAAAAGTTCTATTAAATTTTTGAACGATCAGAGGGTGAAAAATGAGTGCCTAATAAGTGGGGTAATTGTATCAAAAGATCAATCTGCAATTGATACTGTTTTAAAGATTTCGAGTGATGTTGGTGTCGAATTACAACCAAATAGTATTGAAGATGCTTATTTTATTAAAAAGAAACATGAATCAGCTTCTAATAAAGAAGAAAAGAAGATTGTGGTTGTTAAATTTATTTCGAAGCAGTCTAAGGAAAAGCTTATGTCAGTTAAACCCAAGTTGAGGATGGAGGAATCTTCAGTATTTATCAATGATTTTTTGAGTAAAGAATCACTCAGTTTGTTAAATTATGCCAGAACTCTTAAAACTGTTGGTTATCGTGCTGTTTATGCTGCTGGTGGAAGAATATTTTGCAAAAGAAGCGAATTGTCGAAACCAAAAATTGTTAGAAACGAGGAGGATGTTGACAACCTTTTGTTAGAAGCTACTACTAATAAGCCAAGAAGTCGCAGATCTCAAAACACAGTTGTTGAAGTTGATGATGATGTATATGTCTCACCATAAAAAGTATTTATTAATTTTTTTAGTGCTTAGTATATTACTTTTTTTTTTAAAATTTTTTTTATATGATTGAAAATCAATATTTTTTTAATTTAGCACCATTTGTGAACTATTTTAATAGCATTTCTTGTTCTTTTTTTAATGTAATTTCTATTAACATACGAAGCATTTCGTCGATTGAGAAGTTCAATAAATTTAAAAATTTAATTGTAAAATTACCACGGCTACCCAGTCTTATCGCTGTCCAAGAAACTTGATTTGATAAAAACTTGGTTCAATTATACAATATTGCTGGCTATAATGCTATACATTGCTGCAGGCCTGACGGTTATGGAGGTACATCAGTCTTTGTCCACAATACTTTAAAATATAAAATTGAGTTTTGTGAAGCTAAAAATTTCGTTGATGGTATTGTTCTATCGTTAAATGATGTAAAGTGTAGCGTTAAAGCTATGAAATTTGTGACTTTTTATAGATCACCAAAATGTGACTCAAATAGTTTTTTGTTGTTTTTGGAGAACATGTTTTGTTGCTATGGCCGTGATCCATGAATTTTTGTTGGAGACTCCAATATTGATGTTTTGAACATTAATAATTCTGAGGAGCTGCAGGATTTGCTTAGAAATTTTGATTTTATGAACTGTCACAATATGATAACACGGCCTAGAAGTGGTACATCTATTGATCATGTTTATAGCAACGTTTATAAAAAAATGTATATAGAATCTGTTGAATGTAAATTATCAGATCATAACATTGTATCTTGTCGAATTGAAATAGAAACATACAATAAACAATTTGGGGAAGAATCTCGACAATACTGTGATTACGATGGCGCTAAACATTTGATTCAAACTGAATTATCTTTGATACCTGAATCGGGTGATCCATCTACTGATACATCTACCTTAATAATGTTTCTGAGTGATGCCGTTAAAAAGTCTACAACTGTAAAAAATGTAAAAAAGATTTATAAACACGAAATTACTCCTTGGATTAATGGAAATTTACAAAAACTAATTTTGTATAAAAAAAAGTTGTTGAGATTGCGGAGGAAGAAGCCGAATAATGCAAATATTACAGAAAAATTAAAAAGAATCAGTGGCGTAATTAAAAAAGCGTGTAGTGAATGTTTGAATAATTTTTACAAAAGTAATTTAGAGAATATAAAGGAAGATCCACGGAAAAGTTGGAAATTTATAAATGAAAGTCTCGGAAGAACTTCGAAACGGTATGTTCAAATTAAAGATGCAAGCGGTGATGAAATTTGTGATGATTTAAAACGAGCTGAATTTTTGAATAACTATTTCATTCAATCAATTACAAGTTTAAGAGCACAAATCCAATATTCACAAGCAGATTCTTTCAATTCGTTAAGAACATTATGTCGAGTTATGACAAGATTTAATTTCCAGTACACAACACAAGATGAGATTAGGAACATTATATTAAATTTAACACCAAATAAAAGTTTTGGTCACGACAATGTTTCACCGAAGGTACTAATTAAGTGCGTGAATGAATTAACACCAGTTCTTGTGAACATTTTTAATAATGTGGTAAATAAAAGTACGTACCCGAATATTCTAAAAATTCATAAAGTAACTCCGATTCCTAAAGATCAAAACGCAATAAAAGCTGATATGTATAGGCCTGTAGCTGTATTGTCAGTAATTGACATTGTTTTTGAAAAAATTTTATATAATCAAATTGAATCGTATATGTATGGTAATAAATTACTAAGTGATTTTCAATATGGATTCAGAAAGGGGTGTGGAACTGAGGAAGCAGTTGTAAATGTCATACATTTTATTTGTAAAAGTTTAGATGAAGGCCAAAATGGTGTAGCTGGAATTTTTTACGATTTCAGTAAAGCTTTTGACCTCGTGGATCATGATATTTTACTGCAAAAGCTAAAATTCTATGGTTTCTATGGAAGAGATCTTCTTTTATTGAAAAGCTATTTAACTAACCGGAAACAATTTGTTCATATTGGGTGTTCCGAAAGCTCTTCACGGCCTGTTTTGCATGGAGTGCCTCAAGAAAGTGTGCTTGGACCGTTATTATTTACCATTTTTATTAATGACTTACATAATCTTGGCCTCACTGGAAAAATATTTATGTATGCTGATGACATTTGTTTGTTTTATCCATACAAATACGAAACGGTGGTCAAGGCTTACATGGAACGTGATGCAGCCTTAATTTGTGAGTTTGCTCGAATAAATAAGCTCGTTTTGAATGCCAATAAGACAACGATGCTGAGATTTAAGCCTGGCTGGCATAGCAATCATTTTTCTGTCAACGTGAATGGTAGTGAGATTAGCGAGGTCGATTCCATAAAATACTTAGGTATACACATTAGAAGCAATCTTGTTTGGGATCAACATTTGCAGTATCTACGGACTAAAACATCCCAAGCTGTCGGCATTTTATACAAATTTAAGAACAAATTTAGTAAGGATACTAAACTTTTAATTTATAACGCCCTTGTTCAAAGTCATTTAAATTATCTAGCCATTTCATATGGTTATAAGAAAAGTAATGCCTTAAAGTCACTTCAACGAATGCAAAATAAAGCTCTGAAGGTGGTGTTCAATCTTCCAATAACATACCCAACAATTTCTTTATACACTAATAAATGCCAGTCAATTTTACCCATACATGGTCTTTACAAAATGCAACTTTTATTATACGTCTTTAAGTGTTTGAACAATATTGGTCATCATACAATAAAGTTTACAAGAAATGATCATATAATAAATACGAGAAGCAATGGAAACTTAAGAGTAGCCAGGTGTAGGTTGGAAACAACTAAACAGCGAGCAGATTTTATAGGTAGCCGTGAGTTTAATAGCTTGCCTCAAAATTTAAAAAACGAAATTAGAATTTCTGTCTTTAAAAAATTACTAAAAGAACACATTTTGCAACATTTAAATGAACTTTTAATATAATATATTTTTTTATTAATTATTATTTTCTTCACAAATGAATTTATTTCAACAAATGTAAATTTTTAGTATTATTAATTCTTGCCAACTCGCCTCAATAATGCCTATAAGGCGCTGAGGCAAAATAATTGTAATGAATTAAATTATAAATAAAATTTATTTAAAAAACTTAAAAAAAAAAAAAAAAAAAAAAAATAAAACATAGAAATTTAAAAACATTAATAAACAAAAAATATATAAAAACTAAAAAAAAAAAAAAAAATTGTCCTGGCCAGGAGTTGAACTCGCAACCTTCTGATTGCAAATCCGACCTCTAACCGCATCAACATCCATATGTAATATTTGCAACATTACAAATTTTTGTACAATGTACTAAAAAAATATTACGAAATCATGTTTGTATTTTTTACGAAATTTGTAAATTTATATAATTTGTTTTATACAAAAGTTTTGTAATATAAACAAAATGTTTGTACATTCTACGAAAAAAAATTTACGAAAAATATATTTGTATTTTTAAGCATGGATTATTATGAGTGTAATTATAGAAACGAAAAGAAAAAAAAGTAAAATATGACAAACACTGCTATTCATTAGAATAAGGCCAACCTTATGGGACTATATTTCTCTTAATTTTCAGTTCTCTTTATTCATTTTAACAAAGAAAACTTCCAACAATGCAACAAAAAAAAAATTGTTTATTGAGGAGAACCGTTATATTTTATGTGATTTTTTCAAAATTAATGCTGAAAAATGCCCTTTAAAAATGCATCATTAGAATAAGGCCAGTTACGGGTTTTCATGCGTGGAGTAAACAGGTCTTAAAAAAACACGGAAAATATCAAGAAAATTGTTCAATTGACATATTTTTATTATTTGTAAAATAAAATTTAAGCTTACAAAGATGAAGGTTATTCCAGCGCATGATTATAAGAAGAGCCTCAAATTCAGCATCCTCAGTGAGCAAAATTCGGTCTCAAAAATTAGTTAATGCAAGTGTATTCACAGTTAGACGTGTTATCAAATCGTGTAATCAACTTCAGGGAAAGAAACTCCAAAAAAACACCAGTAAACAAACTACGAAAAGAAAAGAGGTTAGAATTTGGTCGCGACAAGATGACATGGACTAATGAATGTAGAACCGTCGTATTTTCCGATGAAAAATAATTTAATTTGGATGGTCCAGACGGCTACAATTACTATTTTCAAGATTTGAGAAAAGAACCAAGATTTTTGAATATACACCATTCCCGGGAAGGTGTAGTCATGGTGTGAGGCGCTGTATCCTACTATGGAACATCCGAAATCGTTTTTGAAAGTGCTAAAATGATTGCTGAATCCTATAAACTATTACTACTCTTTTTGCAATAAAAAAGAGGGAACATAAAAATCTACCAAAGAATTTTTCATTTCCAACCAATTTACATTCAAACACAAATTCAATTTCTGCAGCGAAACTTTTATTCGTTCTGCAACAAAACCAATTTATGCTTAGCTAACTAATCATAGTTTTGCTGCAGAATTTTTTTTTTTGTTTGAGAGTAAATCGGTTGGAAATGTAAAATTCGCGCGAATTTTTCATTTCCAACTTGAAATTTTTAAAGTTTTATTAATGATTATTTTAAGCATGCTATATTGTTATTTGAATTTAAGTAAATTTAACGTAAATGCAACAAACATTTTATTTATATAACTGGTTTTGTTTGCTGTTTTTTGTCTAGAAATATTTTGAAATTTTTGTTGCTGATATTATTAGCAGAGTAAGGTGATATTTCCAATTAACAAAAAATAATCTCAAATATAACTGAAATTTTTTCGGTTTTCGTAATATTAATATTTTTTTAATATTAAGCAAAAACAATTTGCTAATTTCAACATTTTTTTTTTTTTAGTAACGTCATTTTTAACTATTTTTTAATTGCTCTTGTTGCTACTTATACACGTTTATTTTAATTAGTCAAGGTTTAGTCGATTTGCGCCTCCAACATTCCTAATCCAATCGTCAACAAATTTCGCACACGGATTTTTTATATGCAACTCAAAATTGTTAAAACCCAATTAATTGTTTTGAAAAAATCTACTGTTCTTTTAAACTTTTATAGCTTTCAAACAAAACTCAATCTAGGTTATTTGAAAGAGTTTAAAATTCGTTTGTCTATTTTATGAAAAATGTTTACATTGTGAAATAAAAAATTATTTTAATAATAAAATATACGAGGGCGGTCCAAAAATTAGCCAACCTAACAAAGAATACACAACAAATTTGGGAAAATTTTCACTATTTCTCAACATAATCTTCTTTAAGCTCCATACACTTTTCCCAGCTATATTCAATAGCTTCGATACCATGTTAATAGTAAGAACTGTTTAGCTCCTTAAAATAGCCCTCATACGAAGACTCCACCTTATTTCAAATTTTTTACTACCGAGACACTTTGTCAAGTTTAGAAATAGAAAATACTCCAAAGCACAGTGGCTGAAAATTTTAGTTCATTGGCTAGCAGTTAATTTTATTTGCCATCGATTTATAAAGCTTTAACGCCATTTGGTAGCTAATATATCAAAATTAAGGTGGCAAAAAAACTATAGCTAATTGTGGGCGTGGCATGCTATTAAACACCGCTTTTTGCAAAAAAATTGCTAATGTCAGCTGATTTTTAGCAACAAAATTAGTAGATTCAGCAAAAGTTTTGCTAACACTAAGTGGATTAGAAATAAAAAAGCCTTGCTAAAAATTAATAAATTTTTTGCTGAATTTTAGTAGACTGAAAAAAAAAACGCAAACAATTTGTAGAAAAATTGTAATTTAGTTAGTTTATTTGCTGAAAATCATAAAACATATTTTTGTGATTCTTTTAAAAATAATTTACAATAATTACGAAACATAAAAATTTTTATTTTCCCACATTGACGGCATGAATTAATTTAATATCTGAAAATATATAGGAATAAATATAAGTATTTATACAACACAACAAAAATTTTCTTTCAACTACTTACATCAATGGTTGTCTTAATGATGCTATATTTTAAAGGACGCAACTGCCGAAGATAATTATAGAAACGAAACGGAAAAATAAACAAAAACAAACGAAACGAAAAAAACAACCATTTTTTTGCAATAAGAAAAAGGAACCATACAAATCTACCTAAGATGTGTGTCTTTGTCTTTCGCTTTACTCTGTCTACATGTCTCTATATGTTTGTTTGCAATTTGACCACACTATATTATTGATCTATAAACATTTAGTTTAGAAATACATAATAAATTTTAATATTTTATTTTGTCTTTTATTTAATTAATAGACAATTATTTTCACAAGCCGGTGACAACGCAAAATTTAAGTTGTTTTAATCCTTAATTTCGTTTTATGTATGAAAAACAGATTCTAAAATCTTCCATGGCTGATTAGAGTCTCATTAGAGTTGTACTTTTTAGTATCATTATCCTCTTCTCTATTACATCTTGACATGCCGCGACATCTTCTTCATTCTGCGTATATCTTTCAATCTGGTTGTCGTCCACACTATTAATGTGCTTATCGGCACAATTTTTTTTTAGCAAAATTAATTAGTAAAACATTAGTATAAAATAGTAAAACATTAGTATAAAACAGTTAAGTGCTGAATAAGTATAACAAAAATTTTAGCTGAAAAATAGTATACCTGATTTACAAGATGTTTTACTAACTTTTCTCCTAACTTATTTTATATATATTTTGTTATATTATATATATTTTTTTTTGTATGTAAGCAGTAGAACTCGTACTATTTAATATACTTACAAAATTTATAATTTAACGTTTTATATGTGTGTTAAGTTTCCATAAAGATTCATCCCTAAACAAGTTAATGGATTTGATGAGCAACGTTTTTCGGCGTAAAAAGCCTTCGGCCAAGCTTAGTGGTTTTATCTTCCAGTATGCCCAAAGCTCGACTTCGCTGAGGAATATTTTGTGCTTAACAAGCATTTTTATATATAAAAGTTTTTGTAAAACAGCATATCGGAAAAAAACGTGAGGATTATCATAACTCCAAATACTGCAGCTTTGTTTATTGAGGTATCCATTTAACCAAAACTGAGCTTCATTGCTAAACAAAATTTGCTTACAAAAATCGAAAACAGAAACCTGATTTTCAAAATAAATTTTCACAATTTGGAGGCGTTGTTTAGGCGTTAGTATATTCATGTTGAAATGACAAACCAAACTAAACATAAATCCCTTGATAGCTGACAAAATGGATTTTACACCTGTATAAAAAAAAACACCCTTTACAAGTAAAAGTGTTTATACAACATTAAACAATGATATGATCTTTGCTAGTCAAAATAATTTTAACATAAGCAAAGAAGGTAATTTATACAAAAACAATGAAAATTAATTTTTTAATTTTCCGATTTCATGGGGAAAAATTCCTGGTGATGTTATAAAAATGTTGGAAAAAAAGGAAAAATTAAGCAAAAGATTGAATGCATTTGCTAACGTTATTGTAGATGAATTACGTTTAATTTCAAAAAGTATAGCTATGGGAACCCTACGAGCAGTAACGCAATAGGCCGTGAATTGTAGATGAATTACGTTTAATTTCAAAAAGTATAGCTATGGGAACCCTACGAGCAGTAACGCAATAGGCCGTTAATAAGAACCCATATTCATTCCTTGAAACTGACAAAGATGGAAAAATTATATCACATACAACAGTTTCCCTTTTAACAATCATGAGAAACCGTAACAAATTTTTAAATAGAGCGCCAAAACGTAACACAATTCTGGACCCCATAGTACCCATAAAATGCGAAAAACGTGCAACAGTTTTTCAAAAAATCTTCCATAACTGGATGCCTGCAGATATAAGTCTTCCAGACACATCATATCGTCTGGAGTATAAAATTAACTATTTATTAAAATTAAATGGCATTTATGGGTGATTGCTACGTAATACAAAGAAAATTTTATAATAGTAGGGAATCTGTTCCTTCAATAAAAGAAATTAAATTGGAATGGCCATTTATTTTCAAAAAGGAATGCTTTAATGACAATCTTAATATATAAATGGAAATGTATTCATCTATTTTTACACTATATTTGCACAGCTTTCGCATATTCAAATTTTCAGTCAATATGCTATTTATAGCACTTTTTGAAATGCCATCATTCAGTTAGCTCACGCACCTTCAGCCGACCATTTTGTGGATTTTCTTAACCGTTTCTAGCGTGGTACCTCATCTGGTAGACCACTACGGTATTTGCCTCGTACGGCCTCGTTTAAACTATGCCACCCAATATTTTGACATTTCTAGCTCGGCTATAATATTAATTGGGCTAAGACATTTCAAATGAAAGTCTCGTTTAAACTCTGCCACCCAACACTTTAACATTTCTAGCTCGGCTATAACATAAGTTGGGCTAAGACCTTTCAAATGAAAGTATTGAACTACATAACGGAAACCAATTTTGCCATGTTTACAAATTCACTAAAATCATTTAATTTTTGATGGCTAAAAAAAAAAAAAAAAAAATAATAAATAACGTGGCACCTTGAAACTTAAAAAATATGTTTTATAAGGTGGCCACTTGTCAGCAAAGTAGTTTTGAAAAAATTACTGCCTTCATCTATACGTCTAAGGTCGTAGATCGTACGTAAGGTCGTACGTCTAAGATCTAGGTCGTCTAATTTTGAGACCGCCCTCGTACTTTTAAACAATTTGTACAATACACAATGTTTTAATTAAACTAGGAGTTCAACAAAAATAAATAAATGTTCTCACATACCGTACCCATATACATAATTCATAATTTCTCTTTTATTTACTTAACAACAAAAATTCTCGAAAACTTATTTACATTTTGATTATTATTTCAATATGGAATAAAAGATGACAAAAAAGTTTTTGAATTTCAAGAGAGAAAATAAATTTTGTTCACATATATGTAGTTTTGTTAAGTGTATTAGGTGTATACGAATACTTTTGTCAGTTGGTTAAACAAAAAAACAGAAAATTATCCAAAATTTAAAACTTTCCTTAACCCTACACTTCATATTGTATCATCGTTGATACACAATTTTATTATTAGAATAACGGCTATTTCGCTCTTGTTTTCGAAAAATATTAACTCATATTACATTATATTGATGATTTTTGCACAATAAAAAAAAGCAGCTGCACGTTTTGAATTTGTTACGTAAAAAGCGTAAGTTGAATTAAATTTGCGTAATAATATACTACATTTTTTTACACAACATTTTATTCTATAACTTGTTCTTATTTCATTTATAAATCAATATTATTTTTGAAATTTTTTACGAAAATTATTTTTTTTTATAAAAATTGCTAATATCTACTAAAATAGTGATTTAAAATTTTTTTGAATATTTTTCCTGAACTCAGACGGTAATTTCCCCTTAAAAAACATTTTTTTTTGATCAAATATAAAAAGTCATGCAGCGTAGGGTTAATGATGATAATACAAGTACCTAACTGGCCAACAATTTTGTTTATATCTAATATATAGGGGAAGGAGGGGTAAATTGGGACTAGTTATTTTTTGAGCTCCTAAAAAGCACCCAATTTTAGTTTAGTCTTTTGATAGAGTGGATAGTGGTTTAGCTGCTTACCCCAAAAGAACACAACTAAATTATTCGTTAGTTAGATTTTTGGTGTTTATTTCAGTGAAGAAAAGGTGGGGTAATTTGGGAAGTTATGAGGTAATTTGAGACTAGATAAAATATATACTGAAATTTAAAAAAAAAAAAACAATAGTTTTAACGGTAATTCTTATTTATTCGCTAATTTAAGAGATAAACGAAATAGAAAAAAGTATCATAAAAAATTAAAACTATACCTCTAGAATACTATGTAGGTAAGCCCCACTGTAAATGCACATAAAGAAAGGACGACTTATATTTCAGTAAATCCAACTAAAATTGTCAAAAAATGACTAATAATTGTAGTGTGTGGAGATATATTCTGGCACTTGGGATTATAACATAAATGACATTCGATTGCTCTTTAATAGAGTAATAAGATATATATATATATATATATATATATATATATATATATATATATATATATATATATATATATATATATATATATGTATGCGTAGCGCATACTTTAGGGACATGGCCAAAATTGTCGCCGGAATATGCGGTGTATAGAAAAAATTGTCCTCATCTTAAACGCTAGATGTATGAAAAGGCGCGAAAATTTTGGGGACAGTCCCCAAAGTAAGGAAATGTCCCTAAACTATGCGGGGGAACGAATAAATGTCTCTGGACTATGCGCTGTGCATACATATATATATATATATATATATATATATATATATATATATATATATATATATATATATATATATATATATATATATATGTATGTACAGCGCATACTTCAGGGACAACCCCAAAATTGTCGCCGAAATATGCGGTGTATGGAAAAAATTGTCCTCATCTAATACGCTAGATGTATGAAAAGGCGCGAAAACTTTGGGGACAGTCCCCAAAGTAAGCAAATGTCCCTAAACTATGCGGGGGAACGAATAAATGTCTCTAGACTATGCGCTGTGCATACATATATATATATATATATATATTAGGGCGGGTCGATTTATTTTTCGACAATTTCCCTATGATTTCCGTATTCTATGGGTTATTCCATGAAAATTTGCCAAAGAACCATACCTCTATCGTTAAAATCGAGTCCCCTACTTTTTGTTGGTAGATTTTTTCCCAAATTGACGTTCGTATGAAATATTACCTACACGTTCACATCCATAACTCAAAAACTATCGGGTTTAATCGCCATGTAATGTAAAATTACATACCGGAAGATTTTCACAATCAGCAATTTTTGAGCTCAACTTTCCGGTAGTTGATCGTGGTCCAGTGGTGGTTGATTTGTCTAAAGTGTCAAACAATTGTCTAAACGGAAGCTCGTTAAAGTGCAGAAGACACACAAACCAGTGCAGTGGTCTCTTTAACTGTTTTTCGAATAGTCGCAAAATTCCACCGTGTACGCCAGTATTTGTTGGTTCACCATCAGCGCATATGGCAATTAATGAATCGAGAGACAATTGTTTTTCTTGGAAGAATTCGATCAATTTGTTGACTTTGCTTGCCGCAGTTTCACTTTCTAGTTTTGTGTAGCCTATCAATTGAGATTTTGGTTCCCTCAAAACAACTAGATGAGGTTCTTTAATTGAATATTTTTTTTGATAATAGGTTGATAGATACTTTATTATCTCATAATTTGAATTTTTGTAGAAAAAAAAATAAAAAGGGGAAAAAAATCAAAAAGTTGGTTTTATGTGTTATTTTGTTTTAGCAATATCGCATGAATTAATCAACCGAATTCGATAAATTTGGGCTTAAACTCTTCGTTTTGAATTGTAAATTGAATTAAATAATGGATTGAGCCAAAAAAATGGCCATGAAAGTAATATTCTTGGACAAAGTCATGAAAAAAATGGAAAAATGGTCCAAAATTTGGACAAAAATGCCCGTAACTTTTGAACCGTTGGACCAATGTTGGAGATTTTTTTTTGTAAATTGATCAAAATGAGCTCATCTTTCCAACGCGCCTACTGGCAATTAAACCCGATCGACAGTTTTTGAGTTATGGATGTGAACGTGTAGGTAATATTTCATACGAACGTCAATTTGGGAAAAAATCTACCAACAAAAAGTAGGGGACTCGATTTTAACGATAGAGGTATGGTTCTTTGGCAAATTTTCATGGAATAACCCATAGAATACGGAAATCATAGGGAAATTGGTGAATTTTTTCACTCCCTACAAATCGACCCGCCCTAATATATATATATATAAGGTGGCGCAAAAGTAATCCTCCTATCAGAAAATGCTATACATAATAAATACATAATAAAAAAAAAACATCGGAAGGTTATTTTTGAGCCACCTTATATATATATATTCGGTGCGAATCCGTGAACATATTACAGAACATGTTTATCGTTTTCTGGGAACATCGTTTGGCGATTTTATAAGTATACGTCTTCTGCTTTATTTTTATTGGGTATTTAGTATAAGATGTCCTTTGTTTGTATCAAACTTTTTTAGATTTACTAGTTCGGCTAGATCGAATTTGCTTCTTATACCATTTAATACTCCTTGGGTAAGTCGGTCTTTTCAAAGGCGTTTGGTTTTGTTATATAATGCACTACCATCATTTTTAAGGAATTTCAACTATACCGATCATGTTTATAAGGGAAAACTTTTAAATCATTTTCATTAGTAACGTCAATTTTAATATTTTTGATAATTTTATTACAACAAGGTTAATAGAAATGATGTATATTTTTGCGTTCTGTTCTAATTGGGTTAGCAAAAAGAATAAATAAAAGTTATTGTGATTTTTATTGAGTAATAAAATAATATTTATAAATATTTTAGAGTAGCTAATAAATTGTTATCAGGGTTTATTTAATTCTAATGTTAGTTTAAGGTTAACTTAAGTGAGTGGAATTATTGTTATTTATTAATTGACCAAAAAGGCTTTCAAATTACAAAATGAAGAATAATAAAAAAAAAAAAATTTACATTTACTTTTTTTTTATTTTTTAAATAACAAAAAGCAATTGTAAAAAATGATCATAAAACAGTCATTTGATGTGGTTTGTTTAATTAAATGAACTAAGAGGTTAGTAAAAAATTAAATTTAATTTGAAACTGTATTACAGCCCAAACAACTAATATTTTTAAAGCAGAAGTTCCCTGAGTGTATAAAGTAAAATTAAATATGACATATGGGCAATTCCAGAAAAAAACCTAAACAAGCCCCGTTTTGTTTATAAAGAATGTATTGTAAGTTTTAAAACTGTTCAAAGTATAAAAATTTAAAATTATACAAAAAATTTAATTTTTTTGCATGAAATAATGGATATGTTTTTTTTAAGTCGAAAAAATTAGATGATATTCGCCTTACAGAAGATGCGAAATCTAATTTTGCATAAATAATATTTAATTTTCTATATATTTATGTTAAACAAATATTTAAGGGGGAGAACAATTTAGTAAATGCATTTAAAAATAGCATTTGCATAAAAAATTTATTTATTTTTAATATGCATTTTTTATTGCATTAGTATGAAAAAGGATAACCATATAAATTGAATGTTTTTTGAATTAGGGAAAACCGATAACAACTTTCAAATATCAAGCTCTTCCAAATTACATACTTTTCCGATTTTTTTTATTTTTAGTGAAAATTAAAACCATAAACAAATCGCAAATTTAAAAAAATTTTAAAAACTGCATTTGGGGATATGTTATGGGATACATGGAGTATGTGTGCACAAAAAATTAATCGAATTTGGAGACCCTCGGTCAATTCCATTTGTGATGTGTCATTGAACGCATGTTATATGAAAAACTATAGCTATGCCCGTTTCGTTTTTTATAAAGCCTTCTCTATCGAGATATACGAAGGCCTCAGGTGGTCAAATAGAATTCTACCATTTTGTAACGTTACTGTTATACAGTCATCATAAACATACTAGGGAGCCATTATTAAATTGTTCTCATAGCAGTCGCAGCTTTTTTTAATGTGGTTTCTAATTAGGTGTGTGGTGAAATTAACAATTCCGCTAATTTTTTATGAGTTTCTGATTATTTATATATTTCTCGTAATTACTATTTGGTGATCTGCCCAGCGCAGTGTTATTTAAAATTTACGTATTTTCTTCATGTATGATGGTGAATCATTAAACCAAATATGGCAAACATAGACCAAAATAGAACGACTAAAGGATTGATAAAGAGTAAGATTGATGTCCGAATTAATGTGTTTATAAAATAATAGCTTTATATACATGAAGAAATCTTTTCAATATTTGTAAATTTTTTATTTTTTTTTTATTTTATAAATTAATAATCATATAATTACAAATTATATACTATTTCCCTAACCGAGCACTAGTTGCTATGGCTTTCGGCGCGTTGTAGCGAAAACAGACCAGTGCCTCTTGTGGGAATCGAACCCACGACCCCCGCACTGATAAGCCAGCACGCTACCAACTAGCCTACCGGGGCGCATTATATATTTGCAAATTAATATGTTTATTAAAGCATAGGAACTTGTCCAAGTCAATAACATTGTCACTGGATGTTATACCGTGTATTGAATAAAACTAGTTTTAATCACAACAAAAACTCGACCTGACGATAGCTCAGAGGGCTAAAGCGCTCTGTCTAACGTGTAGTGCGAATGCATGCACGGTCAGTGATTGCACAGAAAATTTCATATAGACGCAATCGAACAAATAAAAACATAACAAATATTACATTATTCAAAAAAAGTTCAAAAAACAGGGTCACTGACGAAGTTTCAATACCAAGAACTGCGCAGTCTGATTCAGAAAAAATTGAAAATTTGCAATGTAGTTATGATTTTTAGAAAATACACTCATTCTTCTCTACCACGCCTTTCACGCTTTCCAGTTTCGTTTTATATTCTTGTTACACTTCTCCACAGGAGCACGGAACAGTACAGTTTCGCATTTATTTATATTTATTTTCATTTACCAATCCACATCATACTTCTCTATAACATTAAAGTGATTTTGTAAATTTTAATTTATTTTTATTAATTTTGTTATCAGCATGATATACTATAATATCATCTACAAATCCAATAATGTTTTTGACACTATGTAAAGGTCTAAAATATATATATATAAATTTTTTTTTAAAGAGAATCAACATTCAGGAAATTCTTTATATTAATTAATGTGTTGCTTTCTTTGGAAAGGGGATATTAGAGAGGTGAAAGGTGGGGAAAGATGAAGGGCTTCAAAAATGGCAACACTGTAATTGCGCGAGATTATAGATCTTAGAACAGTTGTTGCTCACCACCTTATGAAGAGTTGGCGTACTTATTGAAGCTTACTAACCTCATTTTTATTGCATACGATAAATGATTTATTATACATATTATGAATCAAAATATCCAATTCAAATTTAAATTTGTATTTTAAAAGTTTATATATAAGAAGTTTATATATAAGAATCCAAATGTCAACAAGGCATGCCCTCGTGCAAAGGTATTTATTTAAATTCCAATTGATAGTGGAAACTAGAAGGTGAATTCCATGTATTGCAGAGTGATAATATTTGAACCCGAATTGATTATAATTCATTAGATTACTTTTCTTGCAAAAATTAATAATTTTAGTTATAACTAGTGTCGAGCGATAAGTCGTCCAAAAAACTCTATTTGGTCGGTTTTTTGGTATAAATATGGTGACAGTGTGTACAAATTTTGATATTGAAAACATATTTGTTGATCCCTTTTAGTTCGGTTTTGAGTAAACAATTTAAAGCAAAAGCCGAAGTTTAGTTGTAAAATCGTATTTAATAAGCCCATCGGAAATTCGTATCTACTAAGCTCAATAGACATTTTTGCATTTGTCCTTAATGCTTTAAAATACTTAATAACGACAAAAAGTATTTTGGCGGAAATCTTCGGACGGACGCTGGCAGTACCACATATTTCAAAGATTTCATTAAAATATTGAAGGATAAAATTAAAAAAAAAAGCCATTTGTGAAATTTTTAATCGTGATAACTTCTATTCAATAATTTTTAAAAATAGCAACTGTTCTCTAATTTCATTTGATAATAATATTGTCATTCTAAAACAAGTACAAAGTATTTAAATTTTTTTTTTGAAAAAAATCAAAATTTTAAAGTCCTTTTAAAAGAAATGTTGGTGTGATGGTTAAAAATTGAAAACGTAGTTAAACTATATGAAGTCTCTAGTTTCCTGTACACATTGCGTTTTTCATGTGTGAGAAAAAAGTAGAAATTTATTAAAGGATATAAAATTCTTTATCACATGCAATAAAAATAAGGTCAGTCAAAAGAATTTCGTCATAGGGTTACAACAATTAACTGTTAACTCACCTATACACTTAGAATACTATGTAGGTAAAAACCACTACAAATGTAGTTAAAAAAAAATTAAATTTCACTTAAAGAAAGGACGACTTACATTTCAGTAAATTTAACTAACATTGTCATTTGTTTTTTAATGTTCAAAAAATGAACTGCAATTGTATTGAAAATGAACCACAATTGTAGTAAAATTATTATTAAAATTATATAATTATACTAGTAAAAAATAAACAAACATTTTTTTTTTTATTTTTTTAAAAAACAAAAACTAATATTAAAATTTAATGTAAAATCAAAAAACAGTCATTTGATGTGGTTTGTTTTTTAAATGAACTACAAGGTTAGAAAAAATTTAATTTGTTCTACAAATGACTGACATTTACATTAAAAATAAAGAAACTGTATTACAACCCAAACAACTACATAATATTAAAGCAGAAGTTTCCTGAGTGTACTTTTTAGTATATTTGTTTTTCACATTTTACATAGTGTCAAAAACAATGTTGGATTTGTAGATGATATTATAGTATATCATGCTGATAACAAAATTGATAAAAATAAATTAAAATTTACAAAATTACTTAAATATTATAGAAAAGTATGATGTGTATTGGTAAATGAAAATAAATATTAATAAATGCAAAGCTATACTATTCCGTGCTCCTGTGGAGAAGTGTGACAATAATATACAACGAAACTGGAAATCTTTAGGTATAAAATCCAGTGACAATGTTATTAACTTGGACAAGTTCCTATGCTTTAAGGAACATATTAATTTACAAATATGGATATCAAGAAAAGCTTTCTTCATGTAGATAAAGCCATTTTCTAAACACATTATTCGGAGATCAATCTTACTCTTTATCAATCCTTAAGCCATTCTATTTTGGCATATGTTTGCCATATTTGGTTTAATGGTGCACCATCATATATGAAGAAACTACGTTAATTTGGACAAAAAAAAAAAACAAAAGCTTCGGAGCCAGTACTGCGCTCGACAGATCACCAAATAGTAATTCCACTAAATATATAAGTAATCAGGAACTCAATAACGCATTCAAAAACTAGCGGAATTGTTAGTTTAGACCATACACCTAATTAGAAACCACATTAGAAAAGCTGCGACTGCTATGAGAACAATTTAAAAATGGCTCCCTATTATGTCAATGCTGACTACATAACAGTAAAGTTACGTTACGTTATTTTACCACATGAGGCCTTCGAATATTTTGATTGAAACGGCTTTATACAAAACGAAATGGGCATTGCTATAGTTTTGCCTACACTCAAAAAAAAAAGTTTGTAAAGTCAGCAAAAAATTTGGCTGAGTCAGCAAAATTTTAGTCAGGAGGGTGCTTGCAAATAAATTGCTTATGTTAGCAAAATCTTTTGCTGAAAATCAGCGAGCTGATTTTTAGCAACAAAATTAGTAGATTCAGCAAAAGTTTTGCTAACACTTAGTGGATTAGAAATAAAAAAGCCTTGCTAAAAATTAATAAATTTTTTCCTGAATTTTAGTAGACTGAAAAAAAAACGCAAACAATTTGTAGAAAAATTTTAATTTAGTTAATTTATTTACTGAAAATCATAAAACATATTTTTGTGATTCTTTTAAAAATAATTTACAATAATTACGACATATAAAAATTTTCATTTCCCACATTGACGACATGAATTAATTTAATATCTGAAAATATTATATAAAAATAAATATATATAACATAACAAAAATATTCTTTCAACTACTTATATCAATGGCTTGTCTAAATGATGATATCTTTTAAAGGACGCAACTGCCGAAGATAATTATAGAAACGAAATGAAAAAATAAACAAAAATTATTAGAGTTGTACTTTTTAGTATCACTTTCCTCTTCTCTACTACATCTTGACATGCCGCGACATCTACTTCATTCTGCGTATATCTTTCAATCTCGTTGTCGTCCACACTATTAATGTGCTTTTTAGCAAAATTAATTAGTAAAACATTAGTATAATATTAGTAGGGCATTAGTATAAAACAGTTAAGTGCTGAATAAGTATAACAAAAATTTTAGCTGAAAACACGATTTTAGCAAAAAATGTGCTAAAAAATAGTATACCTGATTTACAAGACGTTTTACTAACTTTTCTACTAACTTATTTTTTTGAGTGTATTGAAGTGTTAATATCAATCAAACACTAATTGTTCTTTCTTCAAGCTCTAATGAGCGACTGTTTATTATTTCTTAAACATACTTAAATCTAGATATAAAATCAACTTAATACTAGCTACAGCTAAAGTGTGGGAAATGCTTACGTTTGCATTAATCCACACTGTAGGTTGCTTGTAGCATGGACATTCCATAGATTGTATGTTAATACTTCATACAATGTATGGGTGTTATATTGCCTGTCTAGTACATGGCAATATACACTTATCAAACACGCTACACCTCCCTTTTTAGGAAAAAGATCGATCAATCAGAGTAGCTTATTGATCGGTCTTTTTATATAACTTATTTAATAAAATATTACATTGCATTAACAAGAGGATCTTAAATAAGTAATAAATTATCAAAATAAAAGATAATTAGAGAAAGGATTTAAGAGACGATTTAAATTATTGCAATTCGTCTTCATAAAAAAAATTTTTATTCAAAAATAAAATGTATCGCAAAAGCGAAATCAACCAACATTTTTATTTCTGTATTATTTGTAACTTATGTTATCATTTTTCTCTATAATACTGTAATTTTTAAATTATTTGTTAAGATCAAACACATCACATGCCTTTCAATTACATGTACCCGCCGGTATGGCCATTACCGCAAGGTCATTAAAGCAAAGAATGCGATGTTTTCAAAGAAAATGGGACTTGGTAATAATTGTATTTCCCAGTGTCCAAGTTCATAAGTAATAATTCAGGTAATAAATTTGTTGTTTGAAGTGTTATTAGAGGACATGCGAGAATTATCAGCGATATTTATTATAGATTGTGGGTATTTTAATACCATAAATAATTGCGCTGTGTTTAGTATATTAAGAATTTATCATTAATTAAAGAATATTTGCTGTTTACACTTAATGTAAAAGCTAGTTAACCAAAAAAATAAATTTTAGATATACTAAATAATTTATAGATTTTATGAGAAAATCATATTGTCAGTGCAGCTCGTTGATCACTGCAAGGTTAACTTTTTACCCTTTTCCTCTTACTGAATCGTTCTATTACTGTTTTCATTATTATTAATTATCCCTGGTGCTACTAATGTCTAATGTAATGTTCGAATACATTAGCAATTTAGTTGTGTTATTCATTTGGCACGTCGTTTTTTCTATTAAGTTTTAAGAAAAGGACTCTAATTGCCGGTCTCGGGACCTGAGGCGTGTGGAATTATTTCCAATGCCTTTAGCAATAGCTTGCCTTAACTTCAACACTAAGTCTATTTAATAGACTTGGTATACAACTTCTTCGGAATTCTAGTTCCGGTATTGGGTTTCCTGTTTTTATTTGACACAATATTTAAGCTTTGATCAGACCAGAGCACTCAAGCTGCTCGATCAATTTAAGATCAGAACTCTAAATATTCTTTTGGAATACCCCGGTACTTATAAACAATCGCGATTTCGCATTTCTATAATGCTTATCAAAAAGTGCACTTTTTATTCTTCCATCCAAAATATGTGGCCTATTTAACGGGCTCCGTTCACCTCGCCTTGCCGTCTACTTTTTCAAGGATGATTGAGTCTAGGTCAATATCCTATTAACAAAGGGGCTGGCTAATGTACCGTATATAATTCATCAAGAATTATCTTCATAACGCGCTGCCATTTATTATTTAAAATTTGATGGACGTCTCCCTCAAATTTTTATTAGTCTCATTTGAAACTATAAGCACCTCTAACAAAATTCAGTAAGGGTAAATATACTGTTAGTAATTTCTAACGTATTTGTATCTGGGTAGTTATGTTGTGATATAATGAAGTAAAAGAATCAATTTCTGATGTTTGATGCATCCGTATAGTATGCACAAGTGTTGGATCTATTGCTTTTGAGAGCAACGAAATCGAATCAATTTTTGATTCCGAAAATGAGATCCATTCCTGGTTTGTAAGAACCAATAACGTGAATCATACAAATATGACGGAAACCGAGTCCGTATCGCGCAGTTTTATTTAAGTCTACATGAAATTTATAGACGGAAACTGAGTCGAAATTGCATGGTTTCATTTAAGTCATGTAAAGTATATAAATACTTTTAATATGCGGATTAATTCAACGTTATTACATTACGAAATAATCCATAATTGGATTAATTTGTACGTATTACACAAATAGTGCGTTGTAAGGAAATGGTTAATCTCAAAAAAAAAAAAAAAATAAAGGCTCAAATCCGAGGAAAAAGGATTTCCTAGAGAATTTTGAGAAATCTTAGCAATTTCAAAAGAACCTTAGTATTTACGACAATAAGGAGTACACTTAGGAAATTATGTTGGTAAAGACGACTGCAATTGTAGTTAAAACCAAATGCAATTTCATTTAAAAAAAAAGGACGACTTACATTTCATTAAATTCAACTAACATTGTCATTTGTTTTTTTTTTAATGTTCAAAAAAATTACTAACAATTGTAGTAAAAATGAACCACATGGTAGTAAAAATAAACCAAAAAAAAATTTTTTTTTTTTTTATTTTTTTTTTAAATAACAAAAAACAACTTTAAAAAGGAATGTAAAATCATAAAACAGTGATTTGATGTGAGTTGTTTTTTTAAATGAACTACAATGTTAGTTAAAAATTTTATTTGTTCTACAAATGACTTACATTTACATTAAAAATAATGAAACTGTAGTACAACCCAAACAACTACATATTTTTAAAGCAGAAGTTCCCTGAGTGTATTACACAAATTATAGTAGTAAAACAATTAAAACACAAAAAAATATTCAAAGTTTCTTTGTTGTTAATGTATGGGAATAAAAATTATATTCCCTTAATAATGATGATTTGAATTAGCAAAGTCTACAAAAAATATTTTCAAAGACTCTACTATTTCAATTCACTATTACTTTAGAAAATTCCCAATGTCAATTCGCCTATTATAAGGGATTTTCTTGTTGTTTGCAAGGAAAACTATAACGAATTTTTATCCATTGGTCATGGCATCATTTTCATAAATACAAAAATGATTCATTAAATTTTCTTTAATCTCTGAGAAACTTTATTTTTGAATCGTTGGAAATTTTCCGAATTTCCAATTTTAGTTTACGAAATTTATATAGGAACAAAAAAAAATTGATAATATTAATTAACTGGATATTAGAAAATATTTTTTCTTAAAATTCCATGGATTTTATTATACTTCATTATATTTGGTTTAAAAAAAAATAAATTAATGATTAAATAGTGTGGCATACTTATGTGCACAGATTAGTGCTGCCATTTAATCTTTTTCTCGCATTCCTAGTGTTGGATACTTGATTCCAAATAAGGATAACTTTAATATAAAGTTATTAAATTTTCGCAAATATAAGATCCTTGGCACTTTAATACACATGAAAGTGCGGCCAGATTTTCAATATCATGATTAAAATTTACAGTGTAAAACACTGGTCTTATCCATCTCTGTCAATAATGCAACCCATTACATGTACAAAAATCAAGTTTACATTGATTTACTTAAACTAAGTTTAATTGGGTTGTTATTAACAGGGATTTCGATTTGTTAGTTGTTTAGTAATTAAAAAAAAAATTATATATTTGTCGTGGCATTCGTTATCCGTCACCTTCAGGTAGACAGATCCCAATTGCAACGGCAAATATAGGTCTTACATCATTTGATGACCGGTAGATTTTTATTGCACTAGGGGAGTGTCCCGTAGGAGTCACCATAGTCAATAAAAATAGTTATTAGAATGTTAGTAATAATAATTTTTTTTTAATAATCAATGAACTTCAAATAACATTCAATGATCTTGAAAAGGTAATCTTTTATTAAAATATTTTTTTTTAATTTAAACTTTCTTTCTCTTTTTTTTTTTTTTATTAATTTCAGTTAACCAATTTTGTATTGTTTCTTTCGTATTTGATTATGTTTAAATTATCCTCTGTTTTTGCAATGTATATATATATAAAAAATGTTTAAAGAAACAAAAATTAAAATTTTTCCAAAGTTTTGTTTTTTTAAAAACTAGGGTTTTCATATGAAATATAAAAGTTTTATATAAAATTTTTCAAACAAAATTAAAACTTTTCGCGCAAAATTAAAAACTTTTCTTACAAAATTAAAAACATTTCAAGTTTTTTTTTTTTTTTATAAAAAACTTTAAAATTTAATGTATTTCATTCAAAATTTAAAACCATTCGGACAAAATTTTTTTTCTTACAACATTTTAAATTTTTCATACAAAGAATTAAATTTGTCATACAAAATCTAAAATTTTTGATACAAAATTTTCAATTTTAAGAAAAAAATTAAAAATAAAATTTTTAAGTATTTTAAATTAAAAACTTTAAAATTTACAAAATTTGCATACAAGTTTTTCAAAATTTTAAAAACGTAGTGTTTTAAATATTTTAAAAAGTATATTAAAACCAATTTTAAAATAATTAGAAATTAACAATGCCACAATTTTTAGAAGATTTATGTAGTTTTAATTTTAAATTTTATTTAAATAAATAAAATTATAAGGTTTCTTTTACTTTTAGGGGTGACTTTTTGTTTTAAGAAAAATTTCCAGAAGTTTAAATTACAGAAATAGAAAGAGTTCGATTTGGAATTAAAAAATATAAAAAAAATTTTGAAAAATTCTAAGTATTCAAATTTTTATTGAATTTAAAATTATTTAAAACATTAAACATTATTGGACCTGAACTGTAATGTACGAAACAGACGACGCTATTCACTATGTTTACCTTATTTAAATCCGTTATTGATGTTGTATTTGTTGTAGTTTTAAGTTGTTGTAGGTTGAATTAGCATTTTTCTTCTTCCAAACCCTTATTGAAGAACATTAATATGGGTTGATTTTGTCCATCAGTTTCACGATATTCAAACATGTCAATCATACCATTGAAGTACATAGATTCACCAGTGAAGAATTGGAAGTTCTTGAAGCGACCCAAAATATCTTTCATTACTTTGTTCATGTTGGTCTTGTTTTCCTGGTGGTGTTTTGGCCACACCACCCTTGGAGCACTTGGCGTGTGTCTCCGGCAATACACATCCGCATTGCTTCTTCATTGATCTATCCATTGTGTTATATCTATCTTTATGTACGAGTAGCTGATCACAAACATGGACGGCAACAACTTGTATTCTTAATTATTTGTAGGGTTGAAAGCATTTTTTTTGTTTTCACTAACAAACACATTGCATCTTCGTTTTTATTTTAGTTTTAAAATTTTTTTTTTTTTTTTTTTAAGTAAAATTGTATATATTAGTTAGGCACATATTTTAATATAATTATTCTTTAAGTTTCTATTTTGTATTCAATTTATTTAATTTTTAAATTTTATTGTTTTTAAAAATTGTTTTTATTTTGAAGTTATTTTTAATGTTTTGATTTTATATATCAAATAAATTGTTTTTTTTTTTTTTTTTTTTTATGTTTAAGTATCTCAAAACCTTTTTTTTTTTTTTTTTTTTTTAGTTTCACATATAAATTCCTTTAAACGGGTAGTTATACTGCAACGTTTTAATTAAATTTTTTTCAATTTTATAAAATTGTGTTAGTTTTTTCTGCAGTTTTTTTTTTTTTGATTTTATTGAGATATTTAGATAAGTGTTTTCACGTCTCTTTAGTCTAGATTTTATTTTTTTCAGGGTCAGGTCCTGTTGGACCCAACCCTTTATGCGCTTTTATTATTTATTTTATTTTTCCGTAGTAGGCAGGATCGCCATGAAGTGTTAGTATCAATCAAACACTAATTGTTCTTTCTTCAAGCTCTAATGAGCGACTGTTTATTATTTCTTAAACATACTTAAATCTAGATATAAAATCAACTTAATACTAGCTACAGCTAAAGTGTGGGAAATGCTTACGTTTGCATTAATCCACACTGTAGGTTGCTTGTAGCATGGACATTCCATAGATTGTATGTTAATACTTCATACAATGTATGGGTGTTATATTGCCTGTCTAGTACATGGCAATATACACTTATCAAACACGCTACAGTATAAGGGCCGATATATAAGAAGTAATTAGCAATCAACTTACAATTGATATTAAAATATTCGATACTAGCATTTTCCGTGAAGATAAGAATATCCTGTGCGCCCCGGTATGCTAGTTGGTAGCGTGCTGGCATATCAGTGCGGGGGTCGTGGGTTCGATTCCCACCACAGGCACTGGTCTGTTTTCGCTACAACGCGCCGAAGGCCATAGTAGCTAGTGCTCGGTTAGGGGAATAGAATATAATTTGTAGTTATATGATTATTAATTAATAAAAAAAAAGGAATAGGTACCTGAATTGTTTTCTGTTTTTATTTTGATATAGCCATTCTAAGGAGTTGTTAGTGGTGTAGGTTCTTAACCCTTAGTTTAAATTTTTAGCGAATTTTTTAATGAAGATAATATATAGTATAATATAAGACTGGTTTAGTAGCGTGATGTTTACTAGCGGAAACCTTTGAAGCGCCATCTATTCTTTAAGTATGATATCCTGTATGGATGATGGCAACAATGTTTTTACAAATATCATGTCATTTACATCAGCTATTGGCATGCGCAACTGCAGCCAAATTCAGGAAAATGCTTGTTGACATTTAATTATTGCGCTAACTCTTCCCTCTAACTCTCAATCAACTTAACAATAAAGTAATAAGGTCACAAGCGACAACAACTCAATCAATAACAGCATAAATATCTAATTTGTTCAGAATAATATTTTGTGAAATTACAATTAACCCTAAAATTTAATTTATAAATTTACCCAAAAATATGTTTTAAACTTAAAGTGATTTCTAACGTGAAAATAGCAACAAACTTATAACGTTTCAACAGAAAATGTTTGAGTTTGATTTCTAATGGTGAGAAAGTTACCCAAACCCTTATCCCAAAATAAATGACCCTCGTTGCTTTTTTGTTGTACTTCCGAAGCGTAATATCCAAATAAAGTAATAATATACAGTAAATCACATAAAGGGTGTGTTTTATACAGGTATAATACTTTAAGTTGGCAACACTTTTTTAACTGGCAACAATTTTGTCAGCTGTCAAGTGAGTTATGTTTAGTATGCTTCGGCATTTCAACATGAATAGACTGACGCCTAATCAATGCTTCCAAATTGTGCAAATTTATTTTGAAAATCATGGTTATGTTCCCGATTTTCATAAGCGAATTTCGTTTAGCGATGAAGCTCACTTTTGGTTAAATGGAATGCGTCAATAAACAAAACTGCCGTATTTGGAGTGACGATAATCCTCAAGTGTATGTTGAGACCCCGTTACATACAGAAAAACTGATTGCTTAGTGCGCTTTATGAGCTGGTGCAATCATTGGTCCGTACTTCTTTAAAAACGATGCTGGTCAGAATGTTACAGGCAATGGTGAGCGCTATAGAGCCATGACTACTGGCTTTTTCGTTCATCAATTGAACAACCATGATGTGCAAGCAGCTGTGGTTTCAAGAAGACGGCGCAATATGTCGTGACAGTTCGTGCCACAATTGATTTATTGAAGGAAACATTTGGTAACCGCATAGTTTGACGTTTCGGACACGTGAATTGGCCTCCAAGATCGTGCGATTTCACGCCGCTGGACTATTTGCTGTGGACATATGTGCAGTCGCTAGTATACGCCGATAAGACAAGAAACGATTTACCACTTGGAAGACAATATTCGCCGCATTATTGCCAATATACGGCCACAAATGTTGGAAAAAGTCTTTAAAAATTTTACCTCCAGATTAGACTACGTCCGAGCCAGCCGTGGCGGTCATATGCCTCTTCTTTGTTTTATTCCATTTCAAAGTTCTATACCTCTATAAAAACACCCTTTACAATCAACATGAAAAATCGTTTAAACTGTTTAAATTCTTTAACACGCCCTAATTTACCCCACCTACACGTTCTAAATTACCAAATTATGATCTAGGTCACAAAAACTGCCATACTTTTTGCAATGTTTAAATATTTGCGAAAACAAATACGTCATTCGTAATATACGCAACGAATCAATACTTTTTTATTTGTATGTGATGAAAAGTGTAAAAGAATATATATTGTTTTACAAAAGACAAGAACACGAATAGAATTTTTTTTGTGTAATATTTTTTATTTGCTACATGAAGGCAAACACAAAATACACATCCCAAAATATGAATTGCTCAAAGTGATAATAATTTATTAAGGAACAATTTACAATAGTTAGAAATTCTGAAATTACATTAGAATGGGGAAAAATGGAAGGTCAGCAATAATACCACGGCCCAAATTACCCCAACTTCCCCTATATTATTTAAAAATAACTAAATTTCGAAATTTTTAAAATTTTATTTATTTTATTTTATTAATTAATAATCACATAATTACAAATTAGAAACTATTACCCTAACCGATCACTAGCTAATATGGCCTTCGGCGCGTTTGTAGCGAAAACAGACCAGTGCCTCTGGTGTGAGTCGAACCCATGACCCCCGCACTGATAAGCCAGCACGCTACCAACTAGCCTACCGGGGCGCACAGTTTTGAAAATTATTTTTTTTTTATTACACACAGAGAAAAATATTCAGAATTTAATGTAAATATCGTTGTACTATCTGATTGCATAAGTTGTTACTATTAAAGTACACTTTTCAATTTGGTTGGTATTATATTTCTCTGCGTGTACATTTATTCCTTTAAAACACTCAAAATTATTCAGGTACGGAAGTCAGAATTCATCGGATATCCTAAACCCACTTTAGCTTCGAATCAAAAATGATCCACAAATTTTATAAAAAATGTTAGTTTTTTATAAAACTATGACCCGCTACTTCCGGTCGAGGGCCCGCCGCGAACAATAAAATTTATAACGACATATAAAAATTTTCATTTTCCCACATTGACGACATGAATTAATTTAATATCTGAAATACAAATTTATAAAAAATGTTAGTTTTTTATAAAACTATGACCCCGCTACTTCCGGTCGAGGACCCGAACAATAAAATTTATAACAAAAAAACTACATAAAACTAAACTCAAAAAAACACAACTCAAAATCAACAACAAAAACAATTATACCCCAAATATCACTTAAAAATTACCATTACTTTATGTCCCTAACCTGAACAGTAAACCCTGGCAAGACTAACAAAAAAACTATATTTTCTAACAAAACAAAACTGACAGAAAGAATTACAATAAACTGAACTACAATAAAAACGAGGACAAAAGATATAATATGTCCCCCCTAACTTGCCCACCCTACCATGGTAATCTACACCTAACATTTAAAAAGATTACCCCACAAACACAGCACAGCGGTATTTTGAAGATAACTATAGTCAATTGAATGCGTATTGCCTGATAGCCCTGCTTTAAATTTGTAAAAAAAAGTTCCACTTGATAGTAATAGTAAGGATTTAATGTAACTTGATCCACAAAGGATTAATGTCTACACTTTCGTCCAAAAAAGGCCCACTAGGGAATTTACGGAATTTATTTATATTATAAAATAGCAATTAACATCTCCAAATTAGGCATTTTTAATTATCTTCAAAATTAATAAAGAAAGAAAAAAAAAACACGTTTCTGTATTTTTATAAAATTTGTGGAACATATTTGATTACAGGCCAAAGTGCTTTAGTGATATCGGATGAAGTGAGAACTCTATATCTGAATATTGTTGATATCGTACATATTAAATAAATAAATAAAACGGAAAAATTTAATTTTTTAAATTTCTAATTTTGGTTTACGATTTCCAAAAATAAAAACCGATTTCTTCCATTTGAAATAAAGCTGGGGTGGCTCAGTTATAAACATTTATTTGCGTAAGAATTAAAAAAAATTAGCATTTCGAGATATAGGCGTAAAACGCAAGACCCCAAAAAAATTGCTTTTAAGGCTCAAACGCATTTAATGCTCTGAAATTTATGTTTTTGAGTTCAAAAGTAATGGTGTATTTCATTCAAATCGGAGATAGTAAATCCAACTGTGTTTTTTTTTATTGAGTTTATGTATATGTTTTCGCCCAGATAAAAATAAACTTTTATTGAATTGTATTGTTGGTTCCCTGCAGGAAATGTCAATAGTGAAAAAGTATTGATTCACTATTGACTGTGTCACCAGTACTACTAACCAAATATTCCCCAGGCAATGTAATTTGCTATAGACATTTAACATTTACGTGTCATTGAAAATCACTAGTGACATTAGAACTATTGACTAGGTAGTGAATAGGTAGTTCTTATGGGACCATATGTAGACATTGGAACCAAAGATTCACTAGTGACTAGGTAGTTCTTATGGCACCATTTGTAGACATTAGAAGCATAGATTCACTAGTGACTAGGTAGTTCTTATGGGACCATATGCAGACATTGGACCAGAGATTCACTGGTGACTTGCTATAGACATTTAACATTTACGTGTCATTGAAAATCACTAGTGACATTAGAACTATTGACTAGGTAGTGAATAGGTAGTTCTTATGGGACCATATGTAGACATTGGAACCAAAGATTCACTAGTGACTAGGTAGTTCTTATGGCACCATTTGTAGACATTAGAAGCATAGATTCACTAGTGACTAGGTAGTTCTTATGGGACCATATGCAGACATTGGACCAGAGATTCACTGGTGACTCGTTAGTTCTTATGGGACCACATGTAGACATAAGAACTATAGATTCACTAGTGAATAATTAATTCTAATGGGACCATATGTAGACATTGTAACCAAAAATTTACTAGGGAGTTAATAAAGTAAAAAGTGTAGACGCTTAGTTGACAATGTCAACAAAATAGTAGACAAAAGTGGAGACTTGGAGACACTTGACCCCAAGCTTCCTGCAGGGTTTGTATAGAAAACTCTTAACATTTTTTTACTGAAAGTCACTACCAGTCACATGGCATAAATAGTAACGAATGATAACTGACGTAGTTGTATCAATTATGAAAAATTTAAATATATATTTAATATGACAACTTATAATTTTACGAACATATAAATCTCAATATGGCAGACATATGGTGCGTTTGATTGATTTTTAATTTAATGTTAATAACACTCATACGCAGTTCTATTAAATATGAAAGCTTAAATTTATATTTTAAGATAAAAATCTGTTACAAATTAATAAAACAAACAAAATATGCTTGCCAGAGACAGAAACTATATAAAATCATAAAAAAGACAATGCAATGTCATGAAATGCTTAGTTTTTATCCGCAACAGTATTAAATGGCGTCTGGATACATTGTATACTGTAGTAGTCATTCATGTCAACATTTCATGTTCATACACAGTCAAGTATAAATAGAAGTGTATCTGCCATCTGCGGCACCATGGCTTAAAAATAATATAGTGACATTGTCAGCAGTGATAAATTACGATGATAATAATAAAAAGCAATTGAACAATATATATATATATATATATATAGTAATCGTTTGTTGTTTGCGGCAAAATTAGTGCTATAAAATTCTTTAAACCTCTTAACCTCTCGTATTGTGTTAAAGCAAAATAATAACTTCAAATAACTTTTGAGTTACAATAAGGTACTATCTAATAATAAATTTTAAATTAATATTGGAAGAAAATTTTAATTAAAGATATGTTCTATAAAGCAATAGCAAAACCATAGATCCTGAAAGTATTAAAGAGTTGCCATTAAATAAAAATTTTTTCTAAGGCAGAAAAGTAACAAAAATCACTAATCAATTTTCAAATCCTCCAATTATAATAGATATTACTATAAAAAAATTATAATTAATGATCATCTCCAACTAATGATCAGGGATGTTGCAATTAGCTCGATAATACTTAATGAAGTTCCTACTATTCCTGAATATTATATTGTGAGTACGCCTTCTATACAGTTAGAATACTATATAGGTAAATACCACTGTAAATATAGTTAAAAACAAATGAAATTTCACTTAAAGAAAGGATGACTTACATTTCAGTAAATTCAACTAACATTGTCATTTGTTTTTTTAATGTTCCAAAAATGACTAACAATTGTAGTAAAAATGAAACACATATCGCTCACTTTCCTCAAGACTGTCATTCAAAAAATGTGATTTTTGAGTTAATGATTATTAATATTAGATTATTAGCAATATTATGCTTTATATTGTGTAAAATTTCATATTAATATCATTTATACTTTTCGAGATAGAGGATAATATATTTTATTTTTTCTTTAAACTGGGTTACTCACGGGTCTCTCGAAAATTACTGAATTCGCACACAATTCTCACTAAAAGAAAAATATATTAAAACCTCATATTTATAAAAAGCATGACTAAATAAATAGAGAAATGGCCGAGCGAGGCAGATATGGATTGAAAACATTTAAACTAGTTTTCTGCAAATTCGTGTTTTTGCGTTATGTCAGTCTTCCAGTAAATGAGCAGTATGTAAAAACCTTTTTTTTTTATTAAAAAAAAAAAAAACACTGCAAAAAATTGAATGTAAAATCATAAAACAGTCAATTGATGTGGTTTGTTTTTATAAATGTCAGTCATTTGTAGAACAAATTAAATTTTTTTCTAACCTTGTAGATAATTAAAATTAAAAATGAAGAAACTGTATTACAATACAAACAACTACAAATTTTTAAAGCCAAAGTTCCCTGAGAGTAGCAATATTATATTTCCTTACGCTTGGTAACTCTTCATCATGTTGCACTACATAGCATAGCAATAAAATTCTTATGCATTTTATATAAAATTTTATAGCATCATGATTATAGTCGAGTATTTTCAACTCATAGTTGTTGTGGTGATATGATGAGCATGTTTGAGTTCGTTATGAAGAACATTGTTGTTCCTTTTCTATACGTGCAGTGAAATTACACACCCAGAAAACAGTCTCAGTTGTGGCCACCGAATATGTTGGCAATCGAATTGTGGCGGTTACGACAACTATTGTAATGAAAAATTATATATTTATAGTCCTGAACACTTATATTCAGTTGTCTAAGCTAATTTTACATTCCAAATAGCCTTTATTACGTTCCACAAAATTTTATTAAAATAAAAAAACATTTTTGATTATTCTGGTATTGAACCATGGCCTTCAGATTAGTAGTCCTTTGTCCTACTAATTGCAGCACAATTACTTTTAATTCGCATTGCCTTATTTGCTATTTAAACATTTGAGCATTTTATATTAATTGAAAAAAGCCTTTTTGTGTTTGTCTTTTCCGAGATTTGAAGTCGGAAGTTTGGAGTACAAGGCAAACTCTGTAGCCACTACACCATAAACACTTATAAATGTTGAGTGCTAAATTGGAATTTAAATATTTTTTTAGTGGAACAAACTTTGTCTAAAATTCGTTTACCAATACCAATCATTAGTTGCTTCTTTCTATAAACAATACTATCCACAATTCGTTTGGTACTACTAAACCTCTAATTTAGTGGCCTGTTTGATTGCGAATACCGTATTTGCAGTAACCATTTTTGATTATCGATAATTTTTCCAAAAATTTTATAGATGCTACCGATTCTGTTATATTATTACAAAATAAATGGTTGCTTCTAACGTACACAATTACTAACCGAATTTTATTTGAAAAGCTGTTTGGAAAAACCAATAATTGGATAAATGGATTGTTTTTTTTTTTAAACGGTGTCTCGAAATGCTTGTTGTCATTTTGAAAATGCTATTAAAAATTTGTATTCAAATAATAATTTTAAATTTTTTTTTTATTTTTTATGTAGCGCAACATATAGGTTAGGTTAGGTTTGGTCGAAAAGAGGATTCGGAGAAGGGAAATGCTTGCCTGATCCGACACAAGTCCCTGAGGACTTACAATTAAGCAAGAATGTCGGCTTATTGTGCGCTCTAGAAATCGGTCCCATGTCTATTTCCTACCCCATTAAATCCGTAGCACTGGCGAAATTCCTCAACCTCTTCCATTCTATGCCCCAAATATCCCTCAATGTGGATATTGGGTCACTGGATAGTATTTCGACCCGGATCCCGGCAATGCCGGGAATTCACAGAGATAATGTTCCAAGGTCTCCTCGTCCTCCCCACATGCCCTACACACTCCCGAGTCTGCTCTAAAAATACGGTGGAGATGGATCCTCAATGTCGAGTTTCCCGTGAGGATTTCCATCAAAAGACTTAGTTCCTTCCTACTAAGATTCAGAATTTCCCTCGTCCTGTCCCTGTCTGGATTGTCCCAGAGAATCCCCGTGGTCCTTCTAATACCCGTATTCTCCCAGATGCATGGTGTCAGTCCAATCCACCAGTTAATCCTTGAGAGCTCGAAAAGGTCTAGCGTTCCCCAAAGTGACTAACTCCAGGGAAGTTCCTCCCCTAGCCAATTCACAGTGCCCCGGCACCCACAATACCACAGTGCCCCGGCACCCATATTGGAAAGTGGAGAGGAAAGGTGGGGTGGCAACACTGTAATTGCGCGAGACGATACGTTTTAGAACAGTTGTTACTCGCCACCTGATGGAGAGTTGGAGAACTTTCTGGTATTGTATTGTTCTGGTATTGTATTGTTCTGTCTACACATCGGCAAAACAGCTTTTTGTAAACATTAATTTAAATAAAACTCGCTGTTCATTGTTCTTTTCACAATAACTGCTTTGAAGACCATGCCACAACTTGCTATACCATGATTCTTTTTTACAAAATTTAGAATTTTTTTAATTGAACTTGTCAGCTACATTACCCAGCTCATCTGCAATCATTGTGCTGGAAGTTGTAAATAATCCGATTTACAATAAATTTAATCATCCATAATTATACATCCTTTAAGGTTGTTCCATTTATGGAATAGCAGCTTTCTTGCCCTTTATATTGCAGTCTTCGTAATTTTTTCATCTCGATTTGGAACTGTTTTGACTTTTTTTCTTTCCACAAGTAATTTCGATATTTCAAATTTTCGTGCCATATATCTGGGGGAAAGATTTTTCTTTCCATGTACCAATCAATTTTTTTTACGATTTTAGGATTTCTCAATCCATTAAGTCCTCCGCCTTTATTGTGTTTGATAAACACATCCCGTGTGAATTTTAAAATAACGTTACAAGCACTTTTTCTGGAGACTTTAGCACATCGAGCTACTTGACTATATGAAAATTCATTAGTTTCATTATAAGTGTCCATTTTTTTTTCTAATTTTTCTCTATTTAACGAAATTGTTTAAGCAATTTGATCGATTCAAAAAAAAAAAAACAATTATGATGGTGTTTTTGATACTTTTTACTATAATGGCATTGACAAATTAAAGCAAATCGAATAATATGTCAAGCAATTGTTGAAAATGACAAAATGAATTTCTAATTTATGGTACAGTATTTTTGCTTTAATTAATCGATTATTGGTAGCTCCAAATAAAATAACGTCCTATCAAATAAATTTTAATGTTTCCGATCGAGTTCAAACCAATATTTTTTTTGAGTGCACTAGCATCGTTATCGTAATCATCTTCAACATAATCTTCATCATCATTCCTCCGCAACATAGAATTTTTTAATAAACGATTACGCTGCATATTAGAATGATACCTAAGAATGTTTTTTGTTTTTTAAACAGACCAAGTAAAGAGTTTACAAACAATTTATTTGAAAATCTAATAATTTAAAGAATTTTCACTAAATGCAAGTTGAAAATAGTAATTTAATAATATTGAAGAGTATAGAGCTTTGGCTCAAAGAAAACCTACTTGAAATAATTGCAATATATCTTTTAATTTTAACTTTCAAAGAATACCTCAATATGAGTTTTCGGTTTTTTAGATTTTCTTATATTCTATAGAAGAATTCAATTTAGTATGTCGTTGGCGTAGGAGCAAAGCAATCTAAAGCATAAAAACGCTTATTTTAAAATAAAAAATAATGTGTGTGCATAAAATTTACTAAATACGAGGACGGATCAATAAGTCCGTGACTTTTCGAACTTCCATCGTAGTTATATTAAATGCAACACTGCTCCCATCAAGTACCACCTCTTAATAGATTACTGTTACATTTTGAGCAAATTCCGTTTGCGTTTAACAGCTGTTTAAAGCATACAACCTCGTGGATTTTTTTAAAAATGGAAAAAAGTGAATTTCGAATGCTCAGTAAACATTATTTTTTGCGAAAAAAACCAAGGAAAAGCTTGATAAATACTATGGGGACTCTGCACAATAGATTTTAATTGTACAAAATGGTTTCACAAGTACGTTGTCGTTGTGGTCGCACAAGTACAAATGACGCTGAACGTTCTGGACGGCCAATTGAGGTCAATACATCGTGTCGAAAAAATCCACGATATGGTGTTGGCCGATCGAAGAGTAAAAGGGAATGAGATTGTTGATGCCATAGGCATTTCATATGGCACTGTGGTTTCGCTTTTAAATTATCAGTTGGGTTTAAGAAAGCTGTCTGATGGGTTCCGCGTTTGCCCTCAATTGACCATAAACGTAATCGTGGCCAATAAGGTGATGGCAACAGATTTTTGGCATGCACGCGGGATAATCCACATCGATTACCTTCAAAAGGAAAAACAATAAACGGCGAATATTATGCCAACTTATTGGACCGATTTAACGAGGATTAAAAAAAAAAACGACCCCATATGGCCAAGAAATACCTGCTTTATGGACCTCGAAAAATCCTATTTTTTGGAAGATATACAAAAATGGAGAAACGTTGGACTAAGTGTATTGAGCTAAAAAGAGATTATGTTGAGAAATAAATGTTTTTTTTTTTTTGTTTGCAAAAAAAACTGTGTTTCAATCAAAAAGTCACTGACTTATTGATCCGCCCACGTATCTAATTTTTTACGTTATGCATAAGGCAGTAAATTAACTGTTCAACAAAATTAGAAAAATTTGATTCATTAGTGTTGGTACCTATCATTCCAAAAAATAGCTTTAGTTAAAGAAAAACTGTATTTTGGAAATTTAGTTTTTTTGATAAAGTTTCAATAAAAAATAAAATATCCACTGCATCTATTTAAAATTAATGATTTTTCGCGATTTCGTTAATATTTAAAAAATAAAATAAAACCATAACTTATAAATTATGAAAAGTTTTTCGACCTTTGAAATGAATGACTTTATTAAATAATTGAGCTCTAGGTCACGTTTGTATTTATAAAATATCCTTTATTATTTTATATATCTCCAATATTTCGTCATTCTTTGAATGACATCTTCAGGGAGTATGAACAACAACAAACAATATTAAAAACAAAAACTTTTTTGCCGCTGCCCTCCACTCTGGTCAATACAGCAGTTGTAAATGTTGTGTTGACCAGAGTGGAGGGCAGCGGCAAAAAAGTTTTTGTTTTTAATATTGTTTGTTGTTGTTCATACTCCCTGAAGATGTCATTCAAAGAATGACGAAATATTGGAGATATATAAAATAATAAAGGATATTTTATAAATACAAACGTGACGTAGAGCTCAATTATTTAATAAAGTCATTAAAACCAATAACTTTAATACGTTCCGTTAGTGAGCATCACAGGTTAGGAAATTTATGAAAAAACTCGTACTTTCTCTATAGTTTAAGGAAAAAATTGATTAAATAACAAAACATTATATTATTGATATATTTTATAATCAATACCAGAAAATTTCTCGTTAATTTAAGTGCCTTTTCTCAAAAACTAACAATTTTAATAAATGCATGTTTAAAATTGTACTCTTTTATATTCTTAATAGTAATTTCATACGAAATTAATTTATAATAAAAAAAAGTTATAAAAATTGTTTTTTAGACTTAACTTATTTCAAGTAGTTAACTTTCACTTAACCATTGAATTACTAACCGGTGCTAAATCTTTATGCAAAGGAAATTTAAACCATAATAGCTTATCAATATTTTAGCTTGTGATGCTTATCTTTAGTATGAAGTGTTTAGTATGAAGAAAACAAAAAGCAATATAAAAATAATAAAAATAATAATACAATTTAAATGGAAAATCACTGATGAGCCTGTCCATAAAAAAATGCAGAAACTAGTCTAGTCTGATTTAAAAATTTATAGTGTTTAGTGTTTTCTTATTAACCTCAACATTTCTAAATTAAATTTGTCAAATGCATATTAATTAAAAATTAATTGCAACTGTCTATATGACGTTAACATAACACTGTACAAAAATATTTACCATTAAAAAAATTAAATGTTTTAGCGCATGTTTTTGTTTACTTTTGGTCGGAAAAAAGTAAAACAAACAAGTAATATTAGCGGTTGCTAAATGCCATAAAATTAGTATGCCTTTTTGCGTAATACACGAGCTGATTTAAATAAATTCATTTATGAAGTTAATATAATAAATGTGGATTTTTTTTTTTTTCAATAATTTGTTGGTGTTTTGTCCCAAGTCAGCAAATCGCGGAAAGATTTTCGACTAAACTTAAAGAAATATTAACATTTTGTGAGAGCTTATTAATGAATTTATATTGTTTCTGCATCAGAATGAGTAGAAAAATTAAGGGCGTGCAAGATTATTTATCTTTGTGTAATTGCGATATAACGCCAGAAGTCGAGCCGCTCGTTTCTGTCTACACACATTGTGCTTACACTAGCTACCATTACTACTACAAACGCACACAGCTGCCCAAACCGGTATATAAAGCAGAGTATCGTAGAAATCTGGGTGAGTTGTCTGCAGCCGTGGTCGAGAACACCAGGTAAAGTTCACTAATTCTTCTATATTTTCTTGTTTCCAATCACTTAGCCTGTCAAGGAAGTGTGCTATTCACATTCTTCGATATCCTATGATTATTCTTTGAAGGTCCTTCAGAGGATGTAAAGGATGCCTTAACATACTTCTGGGAAGGTCCTGTACGAGTCCTTGAGTTATCCTGCCAGTCCTTGAGTTATCCTGCCAGGAATAATATTTATGACTGATTATGTTTACTGTTAAGTAGTTAACGTCAATGCTTAATTTCCTACGGGGCAAATCCTTTTTTTTTTGTTTGTTTTGTTAAATTCGTGTTAATGTTCAACAACAATAAAACATTGAATTCAGCTATACTAACATAACTAACAAAAGGCCACTACCGTTAGATGCCACAAGTACTTAAACATATTAATAAAAAATTGTAGTTTCTGATACCGTTTAATTTTTTTTTGGATACCTAAAAATGTATAATATAATTTTGATTTTTTTTACAACGATCACTTAGCTTGTGACCGTGAATTAGTACAGTCGATGTAATTTTGTGAAGTAATATAAAAAATAATAAAGTGAAATTTTATGAAGTAATAAAACAAACCGTGAGTTTTTCAATTGTTCAAATTGTGTTAGAAATAAAGTAAGTTTTTTTTGAATTGTTCGATTAAAAGGGTCAAGAAAAACCTCTTGCCCTCACCATCGGTCCTTCGAACCGGATTATATAGTTAATTCGAGTAATATTTTCAAATAATTGAACAAGCTAAGTGAAGTATGTCGGGCCATAGTGATACAGAAAACGAGGAAGAGGTGCAAACTCCTCCACCAGCCGGTATTAATACGATTTCAATTCATGTTAAACAACTACGGCGCGGATAGCTGCCTCCATCGAATAATAGAAGATGCTAACAAAATATCCGAGTTACGGGTTCTTTCGCTTCATCAACTATAGGTTAAACTGTCATTATTGGAACGACTGTTGAAGTCGTTTGAAAATGCTCAGAACGACCTTGAGTATCTAGATGAGTCACAGTTTAATCAAGATCATCGCTCGACATTTGAAGAAGCATATTTTAATATCAAATCACAGATTCTGGAGCGTATGTCATTGTTACGTCTTAACGTGACAGATAATGTAATGAGCAGTACCCTTCATATGACGTCATCAGCACAACAACCATTACGTACTTATCTTCCGAAATTGAAGTTGACAGAATTTAGCGGACTATACAATGAGTGGACAGAATTCTACAATGTGTTTTCTGTGATGGTTCATAATAACCCAGATCTGTCTTCAATATCCAAGTTTCAGTATTTACGGTCTTGCCTAACTGATAAAGCAGCCGTATTAATTGAGTCATTGGACATCACCCCAGAAAATTACAACCAGGCGCTGGAAATTCTTAAGTCACGCTACGACAATAAAAGGTATATTTTTCAGTCTCATATAGAAAGAATTTGCGCAATTAAAGATTTTACTAAGCCAACTGTATCAATGGTAAGAGACTTTATAGATTCTGTAAATGCAAATCTTCGAGCATTGCAGTCTATAGCTTCAAAAGAACAAATTTCAGACGGGATTATGCTTTATATGATGACTTCTAAACTAGATTCTGAAACCCAAGCAAAATGGGAGGAAGAAATATCTACAAATTGGGACAAAGGTACTTCATCGCAAACGCTTTCACTACCACAATGGAAAGATTTATCGTTATTTTTAGAAAGAAGATGTAAAACGTTGGATATAATGGCTAAAAATATAATGGCTAAAAATGAACCACCAAAACAATCTGCAGCACCGCATGGGCGGTCAATAAGTCACAACCAATCAGCGTCATGGAAAAAGCGATCATTTTCATCATTTGTAGCTTCAAATCAAACAACTAAGTGCTGCTTTTGCAACACCACACCATCACATAATGCATTTCATTGCGACAAATTTATTGAAATGAATATTTCAGAAAGATTCCGTACAGTTAAGCGGCTCAAATTATGTTTAAATTGCCTAGGTTTTAACCACATAGCCACCACATGCCCATCGTCTAACAGATGTCAACATTGTAATTCATCACACCACACACTCTTGCACAAGGATAGAATTTCTCCACCATCTACAGCTCAGCCTCAGCAACAACCACCACCAACACCACCATCAGTCTCATCACATCGCAGCACCGATAACCAGCTTTCAGTATCCTCACATGTGGCAACAAAACCACCAGTTGGACTACACACATCTCAGCAGTATAGCCAAGTAATTTTGGGGACGGCCAGAATTATTTTACAAGCACCAAATGGAAGATCTAGAATCATACGCGCACTATTAGACTCAGGATCTCAATTGCATTTCGTAACTGAAAGCATTGCACAACACTTACGAGTTTTTCGTGACAAAATTAACATGGAAGTTGGTGATATCGGCTTAAGCACCACAAACACCTTTAACACGTGTTCGTTGATTGTGAAATCACCTACAACTGATTTTTCATCTCTCATCACAGCCGTAGTCATTCCATCTATAACATCATATCAACCACAAACTTCAATAAACATCAGCAACTGGAATATACCAGGTAATATAAAATTGGCAGATAACAACTTTAACATACCCGGACCAATAGATTTACTTATTGGCGCTGGTCTGTTTTATGAGTTGTTGTTAGTCGGGCAAATTAAAAAAGAAAACACACCAACTATACAAAAACTAAATTAGGATGGGTAGTGTCTGGCTCAATTGTCAATAATCAACAAGAACTAACCTCAAATGAAATTAGCATAAACACGTCACAATCATCACCCTGTAAGACGTCATCAACTTTAACCTCACCTCGGTCAACGAATAAAGAAACAAATACAAACCATCAACTGAGTACTAATGTATCAAACCAAACGTCAGCTGTTTTATTTATGTTTAGTTGTTTGCACATTGCAACAAACCCGTCGTATAAATCATTATTTGTAACAACAGAACCTTTGTTGGAAATTATTTTGGAACGTTTTTGGAAATTAGAAGAGTGTCCAAATGATACAAAAAATCATCCAACAGCTGACGAAGAGGAGTGTGAACGATTTTTCGAAAAAACCACTACCAGGTGCCCAGTTACAAATAAATTCGTAGTAAGACTACCATTTAAAAATAATCCAACAGAATTGGGTTCTTCATTTGAAATTGCAGCACGGCGGTTTTACTGTTTGGAGAAAAAACTGTGTCGTGACGAAAATGTTCGCAAAGAATATTGTAATTTTATTAGTGAGTATATTTTTTTACAACATATGGTCAAAGTTGCACCTAACATAACCTCCGTCAATTATATACCGCACCATTGCGTAGTAAAGCCAGACAGCTCGACAACAAAACTTAGAGTTGTCTTCGATGCATCATGTCGTACGGCTAGCGGTCTATCTTTAAAAAATATTTTGCGCGTTGGACCCACCCTCCAAGACGATATATTTTCCATTTTGACAAGGTTTAGATTTCACAAATTTGTACTGGTAGCTGACATCGCCAAAATGTACAGACAAGTTCTGGTAGATGATCGTGACGTACAATGGCAGTGCATTTTATGGAGGTCTACTCCTATGGAGCCCCTGTCAACGTACATGCTAAAAACAGTTACCTACGGCACTAGTAGTGCACCATATTTAGCTGTCAAAAGCCTGCGAGTATTAGCAAAAGAAGAAGCATCAAACTTTCCTGTCGGGTCTGCAGTAACCTTACGAGATTTTTACGTAGATAATTTGATGACTGGTGGTAATAGCATAGAAGAAGTAGCAGAAATTAAACGTCAAGTAACAGAATTGCTAAAAAGGGGTGGCTTTCCACTACGTAAGTTTGCAGCTAATTGTGAACAAATTATTGCTGATGTTCCAAACTCTGAAAGGGAGGAAACTGTTTAAAGTCGATGATTCCGAATATATTAAGACACTTGGTCTTAAATGGTCTCCAGATGAAGATACTTTTAGCTACTCATATAACCAAGGGGAACACTTATCAAAAAAGGTCACCAAAAGAATAATTCTCTCACACACCGCTAAACTGTTCGACCCCCTTGGATTAGTAAACCCCATCATAGTAAGATGTAAAATGTTGCTGCAAGGTATTTGGTCTTTAAAGCTACATTGGGATGAGTCGGTTCCTCAAGACGTGATTTTGCAATGGGAAGAAATACGTAACCAGCTGATGATGGTCCCTCAAATAAAATTGCCAAGGTTTGTTAACTTTAATATTCATACTAATATTCATGCTTTTGCAGATGCCAGTACAAAGGCGTACGGTGCGTGTATCTATGCTGTCACTAATTGTTTAGGCACTATTCAGTTATCACTTTTATGTTCCAAGTCACGAGTAGCCCCTCTAAAACCTACCAGCCTGCCCAGGTTGGAATTATGTGCGGCTGTGTTATTATCTCAACTATTAAATTCTGTGATGAAGATGCTTCCCTCATCACCTCAAAATATTGTATGTTGGTCCGATTCAACGATTACGTTGTATTGGATAGCTGGAGAATCATCTCGGTGGAAATTGTTCGTTAAGCACAGAGTGGAAAAAATAAAACAAAATGTACCGACTGCCAAATGGCGTCACATTCCTTCAGAATTTAACCCAGCCGACATTTTGTCTCGAGGTACAACAGTTTCTAAGTTGATTAACAACAAGCTGTGGTTTCAAGGACCGGACTTTCTGTGTGAAGATGAACAGCTTTGGCCCAAGTCCTCATTTCCTTGTCCTGATGATGCAAAATTAGAGATGCGAAAAACAAATGTCACTCTTATATCTGCAGTAACCAAACGTAATATTGATTGGTTGCACAATCATAAATACATCAACAGCTACGAAAAGCTGCTACGAATATTTGTTTATGTATGCCGTTATGCCTTTTCTATAATACATAAACGAGAGCCAAAAATGGGGCCTATAGAGGCTGAAGAACTTAAACATTCATTAGAATTCGTGTGTCGCCTCATTCAAAATCAAGAGTTTTCAAAGGAAATGCGAAAACTTAAGTCTAATCAACAAATTGATCGTCAATCGAAACTGTCAAAATTGTCACCATTCTTGCATAGTGGTTTAATACGAGTGGGTGGCCGCCTCACAAATTCAAATTTGCCGTTTTCCGTTAAACATCCAATATTGCTGCCTTCATGCCACGAATTCGTTCGCACGATCATCAGGCACTATCATCGTCTACATCTTCATGCTGGGGCACAAACTCTTCACAACATCCTTCGAGAAAGCCTGTGGATACTTAACCCTAAGCAAACAATTAGGCAAGTAATACATAATTGTGTTCTATGTTACAGATATCGTCCCGTGACAGAGATGCAAGTAATGGGTGCATTACCGACAGCCAGAGTTAGCCAGGGTTACCCTTTTGCAATAACAGGTGTTGATTACTGCGGTCCCTTCTACATAACACAACAGATACGTGGAAGATCACCTATAAAGGTTTATGTTGCAGTTTTTATTTGTTTTTCGGTGAAGGCGGTTCACCTAGAGCTTGTGCCAGATCTGACAACGAATGCATTCATCGCAGCACTGAAGAGATTTATATCGAGAAGGGGTAGGTGTTCCACAATTTTTTCGGATAACGCAACAAACTTCATTGGTGCTAATAGAGAGCTAAAAGATCTTCTACAATCATTTTTATCGGAACAACATAACAAATTGGTGTATGAAATTTGTCGTCAAGAAGGTATACAGTGGAAATTTATACCTCCACGTTCCCCACACTTTGGGGGATTGTGGGAAAGTGCAGTAAAACAGGCCAAGCACTACTTACGACGAGCAATAGGGTCCCATATATTAGCCTTTGATGAACTCCACACCGTGTGCTGCCAAGCTGAAGCCATTATCAATAGCAGACCCCTAACACCCATTTCATCTGATCCAAATGACTTGAGTCCTCTCACGCCTGCACATTTCTTAGTTGGACGACCTTTAACCACATTCCCAGAACCGTCAACAGTCAACATTAATCCGGCTTCATTAAAAAGGTACCACGTTTTAAGATTTATCCATCAACAATTTTGGGATCGCTGGCGTAATGAGTATTTAAAAACTCTTCAACAACGAACAAAATGGACCACTGCACAGCCAAATCTTAAACCAGATGATCTTGTTTTAATAAAAGAAGACTCAACTCCCCCACTAAAATGGCCACTAGGACGAATAGTCGAAACAAATCCTGGGGATGATGGCCAAGTTCGAGTAGTCACAATAAAGACCGCTGAAGGTGTTTTTAAAAGGGCTGTTGCAAAACTATGCAAACTTCCAATAGAATCACCAGCTCAGTCCTAAATTGAAAGCTGCGCTTCCAAGGGGGGAGAATGTTAAGTAGTTAACGTCAATGCTTAATTTCCTACGGGGCAAATCCTTTTTTTTTTGTTTGTTTTGTTAAATTCGTGTTAATGTTCAACAACAATAAAACATTGAATTCAGCTATACTAACATAACTAACAAAAGGCCACTACCGTTAGATGCCACAAGTACTTAAACATATTAATAAAAAATTGTAGTTTCTGATACCGTTTAATTTTTTTTTGGATACCTAAAAATGTATAATATAATTTTGATTTTTTTTACAACGATCACTTAGCTTGTGACCGTGAATTAGTACAGTCGATGTAATTTTGTGAAGTAATATAAAAAATAATAAAGTGAAATTTTATGAAGTAATAAAACAAACCGTGAGTTTTTCAATTGTTCAAATTGTGTTAGAAATAAAGTTAGTTTTTTTTGAATTGTTCGATTAAAAGGGTCAAGAAAAACCTCTTGCCCTCACCATTTACATTTATAAAAAAATTAACAAAGGTCAAACTTGAATGATAAATTATAATATTAATTTCATGAGTTTTCAATAAAATAATTTTTACAAAATTTTCTCCGTATATGTTAAAATTTGAAATACTTGCCAATACTGAATTCGTATAATTTGAGTAACTTGCAGGTCATAGTGTACACTCAAAAATTTTGTATGTTTTCGATAAAAAGCTATATGTATAACTAGAAAAGTGACAAAAAATAGCTAAATTTTGCAATAAAAAAAAAAAATCTAAAACTTCAAAAATATACAAATTATTGGGTTTTTTTGTTGATTTTTCGGGTTAAAATTTATCAGTATTACTAAATAAAGCTAAGTAATACAAAATTTTACAAGTATTTAGCCCCAAAATACAAAAAAAAAAATTAAAATCAATTTAAAGTTGATGTGTAGTAAAATGAATCTAAAAGTAAAATTTTAGATTTATTATATGAGAGTCTGTATGCAAGTACAATACAAATATGCTTGTTTTGGAAATTTTCAAAAAAAATTTGAGTTTTTTAATTTTTTAATCATATTTTATACATTTTGTTCCTGGACTCGAAACTATGATCAAAAGCGGAAATAATCAGCATATTATTAGTTTGACCGATATATAACGATGTAGAAGATTTACACAATTTTTTCTAAAATTTTCATAACAAATATTTGTTTTTCCCATTAATTGCGTTATAGTTATATTCTAAATAAGAATATATATTTTAATACTTTTATATTAATAAAATCAAAAGTTATTAAGTTTTAACAAAAAATAAAATTATTCCTGTTTTGTACGGCATATAGATTTTTTATTAACATGACATTATATCCTGAACCAACATTAATTTTGACATCCAAAATCAGATCACTTCTTTGACATCTAAAATCAGATCACTTCTTTGACATCCAAAATCAGACCATTTTTTGATTTTACGTTCTTTGTTTTTCACACAGAATTTTTTTTTAGTAATTTGCCAACTCAAATTCGATTACTACGACTCAAATTCGGTTAATATGACTAATATCGTTTCGTATAACTGAATATTGGGTTTTAGAACAAAATTCGGTTAACTTAACTGAATAATGAAGTCGATTTTCAAAAATTTTGTTTACAGTATTTCAATTGAGACGTTTCGAAGCCTCGTCGTTTAAAAATGTTCTGTGACTCGAAGATGCATGGCGACGTAGTTATTATGAACATTTTTGCATCGTTAATATGAACATTTTTGTATCGTTAATATGAACATTTTTGTAGAAATTCGATTTCTTAACACAAACAATGTGAATGAAAACACAAGTTTGAAGTACCAAGTTTAAACAATGGACATTTATCAAAATAACGATCCTGGCGAAGATCGCAAATTAAAAGTGTCTAATTTATTCAATTGATTTCTACGAAAGCAAGTCTAGTGAAATTTGTTAAGTAATATATTTTGTTTATTTTCATGGCCGTATGCTTATCACGTTTCAACTGTAGTGGATCGATAACCACTCACATCTCTAATTAATTACTTTACATTGTGAATGATATCAGCTGATTATACTGTAAATGGAAACAGCTGATATAAATAAACTAAAACATAGAAGATAGAATAAGTTAGATTTAAGTACCGTTATGTTAGTTTATAAGCAGGACGAAATGTTAAATAAAGGATAAGTTTGAATCAGCACTTCAGCAAAGCAATTGGCTTGTTCTTTTTTTTACTTTTAAAAACCAACAGCGCTTTAAAATGGCTTTGCCTTGGCGCTCTTTAGTGCCGGAAAATATAAAAGTAGTTATTGCCAGTGGCGGTTAAAGAAACCCGAAGGTAGGGAACAAGAAACCCGAAGGTAGGGAACCTAGATGTCCACCAACCATTACACAACAATTGTTTTCACTAACCCCCCGTTGTCACATGTAAGTAAACCCTCACAAGTTGAGAATACGTATTATCATCGAAATTATCGACGAAAAAAAGTTGGCAGCAGTGTCAACAGATTTAACGAAGGACACACATCTTAACAATTTTTTATGTTTCTTTCTTTAATTGCAAAAAGGGTTGTTTATGTTAAATTTTGTTATTTTTTTATTTCGTTTTTAGCAAAGACATAACTATTATAAGTTTTATGAGAAAAAAGTTGATTTATAACTAGTATGAGCAATTTTTTTCCTTACAGGTAATTATTATTGTCCATTTTTGTTTTGTTTTTATTTTTCAGTAATAGTTACGATTAAAAAATACAATACAATTTTTCCACTTTGGTCGAATTAAGTGGGGAAATTATTCAGGCGTTGCTTTTTATTTCAATAGAAAAATTTTTTTTTAAGGTGAATTTTTGCGTTCAAATTACTCTTATTAGTATAGTTTTTACCATTAGTCAATATAAATTTTATCAATACTAATTGCAAAATATTAATTATTTTCGACAAATATTTTTTTAAATCTCAAATATGATAATAGTTATTTCCTGCTCTTGGTTTCAAGAAATACTGCATTTGTATTCCTTTAAAATATGCCATCATGTAGATAACCATTAACGTTAGTAGTTGAAAGAAAAGCTGTTTATACTAAATATAATTTTTTCTATTTTCAGATATTAAATTAATTCATGTCGTCAATGAGGGAGTATGAACATTTTTATATTTTTTGTAACGTATTGTAAATTATTTTTAATAGAATTACAAAATTCTTTAAGACTTTCGGCAAATAAATTAACTAAGGTATAATTTATTTTACAATTTTTTTGATTTCTTTTCAGTAAAAATTTTATTAACTTTTGGCAAGGAATTTTTAATTATTATTGAACTAAGTGCTGGCAAAACTATTGCTGAATCTACTAATTTTGTTGCTAAAAATTAGCTCGCTGACTTTCAAAAAAATATTTTGCCTAAAATTTTGCGGACTCAGCAAAATTTTTGCTGACTTTACTAACTTTTTTTTAGAGTGTAAAATATGACAATATATATTTTTGGTGTACTTTAATATTTGTTATATATGTAATATATATTTAGACATACACTCAAAAAAAAAGTTTGTAAAGCAAGTAAAAAATTTTGCTGAGTCAGCAAAATTTTAGTCAGTAGGGCGCTAGCAAAAAAATTGCTAATGTCAGCAAAAGCTTTTGCTAAAAATCATCGAGCTGATTTTTAGCAACAAAATTAGTAGATTCAGCAAAAGTTTTGCTAACACTTAGTAGATTAGAAATAAAAAAGCGTTGGTAAAAATTAATAAATTTTTTGCTGAATTTAGTAGACTGAAAAAAAACGCAAAAAAAATTGTAAAAATTTAGTTAATATATTTGCTGAAAATCATAAAACATATTTTTGTGATTCTTTTAAAAATAATTTACAATAATTACGAAATATAAAATTTTCATTTTCCCACATTGACGACATGAATAATTTAATATCTGAAAATATATAGAAATAAATATATATAACATAACAAAAATTTTGTTTCAACTACTTACATCAATGGTAGTCTAAATGATGCTTTCTTTTAAAGGACGCAACTGCCGAAGATAATTATAGAAACGAAACGAAAAAATAAACAAAAACAAACGAAACGAAAAAAACGACCATTTTTTTGCAATAAGAAAAAGGAACCATACTAAGATGTGTGTCTTTTCTTTCACTTTTCTCTGTCTACATGTCTGTATAGGTTTGTTTGCAATTTGACCACACTAGATTATTAATCTATTAACATTTATTATAGAAATACATATTAAATTTAAATATTTTCTTTTGTCTTTTATTTTATTAATAGACAATTATTTTCACAAGCCGGTGACAACGCAAAATTTAAGTTGTTTTAATCCTCAATTTTGTTTTATGTATGAAAAAGATATACAAAAGTCTTCCATGGTTGATTGTTTTATATGTCGTATTAGAGTTGTACTTTTTAGTATCATTTTCCTCTTCTCTACTACATCTTGACATGCCGCGACATCTGCTTCATTGCGCGTATATCTTTCAATCTGGTTGTCGTCCACACTATTAATGTGCTTATCAGCACAGTTTTTTTAGCAAAATTAATTAGTAAAACATTAGTATATTAGTAAAGCATTAGTATAAAACAGTTAAGTGCTGAATAAGTATAACAAAAATTTTAGCTGAAAACACGATTTTAGCAAAAAAATTTGCTTAAAAATAGTATACCTGATTTACAATACGTTTTACTAACTTTTGTACTAACTTATTTTTTTGATTGTATGACACTTTCAATGAGATCTATAAATTGATAAAACTTTAATTAAATCAAACAATGAAACTATATCCCAAGATTTTAATGAAACTTTGATATGTTGTTGAGGACAAAAAATATTGGACATGTTTCTGTTTTATTTACGAGTATAACCAACTGAAAATTATTGAATTTTTGTCAGCGCCCCTTCATTGGCTCACTATAGCCCTAGGTTCGCGAAATACGGCGTCTTAAAAATTTAAAAAATTGTAAAAAAGGCAATAAAATTACTTTATCAAATTAAGGATATAATGAAAAGCGTTCATGCTACTTGATTCACTGACGTTCAAATTAAAGATGACAAAATTACTTTTTAAATGATATATCACATGACTAATTTTGCAAAAGTTCAAATCTCAACTTTTCGTGAAATTTAGTTCGTGGGCGAATATTAATAAAAATGGTATCTTTAAAAATTTTAAAAATATATGTTAATGATGAACCCTCTCTTAATTCTGTCCGTAAGTGTCATGGTGGAGAACTTATTAGTTTCTGATTTATTGAGAAAAATGTCGAAACAAATAAATTAAATATAATATTTGGTATGACATTAAAATTAAATGGCATTACATAAAAAGTTTTACTTTTGTTTAAACCATTAAACCTATATGGTTTAGAGATGCTGCTTTCATAATCAGCTTAGTTTTTCGATACAAAACGACTTTAAAATTTGGCTAATTTTTATGCATTTTTTCATTCACAAAAATATTAAAGTGTAAGGAATTAAACATTTGCTATTTCAATTTATTTAACATCTGGCTAAATTTAATGAATTTTTTCATTTTAAAAATTTTTTGAGTGTAAGTAATGAAACATTTTCCTATTGCAATACATTAATTATTTTAGTTTTTATAAATTTTTGCCAAAATCTGTTTTGTTTTTGGTAAATTTATTTGAATATTAAGCACAAAACAAAAAATTAAAAATTAACTGTTTCCAATCCACCCTAAGACTTAGATTGGATTATAGTGGCACTATGCACCGCGACCAGAAATTGGTATTTTGTGCTGCCAGCGAATACACCCTATAGGTTCAGGCTCCCTACGAAGCCAATTATCTTACCAGGTGAACAGTTCCAAACGTCCGATGGCGTAACTTTTCGACCACCAAAATAACGCACCCTCCTGTCGGAGAGCCTCGGACATTTGCAGAGAACATGCTCAGAGGTCTCGGGTTCCAATTCACAAAACCTGCACGTATCCGTAGAGGATCGTCCCATCTTGTACAATTGATACCTAAGGCCACAGTGTCCTGTGAGGTAACCCGTTACGGTCCTTAGTTCGCCCCTCGTCATAGACAAGAGTTTCTGCGATCTCTCCCCAGAGGGAGATATAAACAGCCTCGCCTGTCGCTGCCCAGGCGATCTGGCCCAATAGGCCCCAAACTCCGACTCCCTCCATCTTCTGATCCGCTCTCTGACATACCCATTGGGTACGCCACAGAAGGGTTCCCACAGTGCTTTGTTCCCATATAAGCAGGGTGCAAAAATAGAAGGAGTTATTGTATATAAATAAAACTTGGCATGCTATTTTCTTATTCCAAAATTAGAAAAAAAAAAAAATTTTGGACAAAATCGGTTCAAGGACTCGAACACCTCCCATACATCCTGAACTGAAAAATTTGACTAAATGCCACAATTTTATTCAAAAAATTCTGAATATTTGGCATTCTATTTTTTTTCATAAAAGTGAAAAAAATTAAATTTTTGGACGAAATCGGTGCAAGGACTCGTACACCTCCCATACATCCTGATTTAAAAAAATAGAGTTAAAGCCACAATTTTGATCTTAAAATTGAAAAACGTTGTCCTGCTATTTTTTTTTTGTCAAAGTAACAATAAAAAAAAAATTGGAAAAAATCGGGGCAAGGACTCGCACACCTCCTATATATCCTGAATTTCTAATTTTTAATAAAAGCCACAATTTTCGTCACAAAATTAAAAAAAGCTATCCACCTGTTTTCTTAGTTTAGAATAAAAATAAAAAAAAAAAATTCGACGAAATCGGTGCAAGGACTCGCACACCTCCAATATATCCTAAATTTAAAAATTTTAATAAAAGCCACAATTTTCGTCAAAAAATTAAAAAAGCTATTCTGCAATTTTCTTTGTTCAGAATAAGAAATGAAAAAAAAAATTCGAAAAAAATCGGTTCAAGGATTCGCACATCCCACATATATCCTGAATTTTAAAATTTTAATAAAAGCCACTATTTTCGTCATAAAATTAAAAAACCTGATTCCTGGGTTAGAAATAAGGCTCCTTACGTTAGAAAAAACTAAACTAAGATATAAAAAAAGAATTAGACAAAATTGGTTCAAGGACTCTTACATCCCGCATATATCCTGAATTTAAAATTTTAATAAAAGCCACAATTTTCGTCATAAAATTAAAAAACCTGGTTGCTGGGTCAGAAATATTGCTCCTTACGTATGAAGAACTTTTCATTGCAAGCGCAGCAAGGACTCATTTAGCTGTCATATATCCTTTTTCGTAAAAACGATATAATCCCTTTAAAATTCATCCAAACATCACAACTTTTTCTTTATTCAAAATTTAGAAACAAAATTTACATGCATAACCTCCAAAACCCAAAATTTTTAAATATTAAATAAAATCTTCAATTCTAGTTAAAAATGGTAGAAATTAGTTATTGAACTGGAAATGAAGCTATTAATATCCGTACTAATTTTCATTTCAATCGAAGCAAGGTTTTAAATTTGCTTCAATATATCCGTTTTCTTGAAAACGCTATTTGAAAACCTTGCTACAAAATGTTAAAAGGTATTTGTGCTTGTATTAACTATTTAAAATTTCATTATAATCTATTTAGTAAAAATAATAAAATAGAACTTCAAATAAAATTCTGTATTACTTAAAAATTTATTAACAGTTTTTTATTACATGAAGATATATTTTTTACGGTTTCTGAAAATTATAAGACTAATTATAAAAACAAAGATATAAAAAATTCATTACAAAATTTACAAAAAATAATATGAAAAGATTATTGTTTTGGCATATAAAAGATGTTTTAATCATCAGTACTTGATTCTTCCGAAGTATATTTATAACTCGAAGAAAAACTTGGTTCATCTGAATTAAAATTGTCGTTTAAAATATATTTCTGTATTTCTTCCCCGTAGGTTATAGCTTTAGTTTTATTTTTACTTAGTTTTCTCTTCGATGACAAAACCGGATCTGATGCTAACAGCAAATGGGTCATTAAATCCTTGTTAGTACTTTCCCTTGATATTTTTCTTGTATGTGCTAACCGTGCTTTTCTTATATGCTTGTGATTTGCTTCCAGTGCTTCCTCAGACAAACAACCTTAATAAAAAAAATTAATTAAATAAAAAAATTAACCTTAATAATAAAAATAAGAAAATCAAATTGTGTCAAATTAAATTTAAATTAATTGATCATGGTTAAATCTAATTTCACGTAAAAAAATATAGCTTCATACAGTTTAATGTCGTGATTAATTTGAAAATTACAACATGTATCTAAATCAATGCATACACAATAGGACATTACAATACATGAATTCATACTTTTTTACTTGGGCTGTTGTAAAGTACAAAATAACGGCTAAGATTAGTTTAACCCTAACGCACGCAATGGTAATCAAAAAGTTTTACTGCGTCTAGCTCTAGCAGCTTTATTATTGGGTCTATTGATAAGAATACCATTTGTATTCCTCAATGCATTTTTAAGCTATTTAATTCTAATAAAATATATGGTCTTTAATAATTCATTCGGAAATGCTATTACTTTTTCGAAAACCTTTTATACATTATTGTACTCAATTAGTACCACCAATATCTTTTCTTTGATTTTAAAGCTAGATTATTAAACTTTTTGCCAAAAAGCATATAAGTTTAATATTAAAATTTGCAAATCATTTATGCATAAATCAAAACTAAACATATTAATACATAAGTTTAGGAAAAAAAAAATAACAAAAAATACTATTAAGTGATTCTGTTTAACATATAATATTATTAAATTTTTCGATATAAAATAATATTAATTTATTTACTTCTAAGTCAAAATTGACTATCACAATGTGTTTACGTTATGATTTTTGAATATGTGTATGACGGTTAAAGAATGTAAAGCATTTCAATATTTTAAATTGTTTGTACTTTTGTTTTGTTCTAAATATTTTGTTGTTAACATTTAAAGAAAGATTTGTGAGAGAGAGAAATTATAACAAAAATATTAATTAAGTAAAGAGCTTGATACAATTTAAATGCACCTTGGTAAAGAGGTTATAAGAAGAAAAGAGTTGAAGTTTATTTATTAATACTAGTGTAGCCAATTTAGTGTTATTTAAATCATTTTGCGGGAAGATATGCATTTTGGTGTTTATAGCTTTTTCGGTATCTTAAAGTAGCTTTTTATACATTACGAATTATTTAATTGTTACAAATTGCATTTATAAATGTACTATATAAATATTTTACATAAAAATAACCAAAAAAAAAAAAAAAATTCAAAAAAATTATATGATTATTATAAAATTATTTGTATATATTTGAGTACAAAATTACAAAATTTGTTTTATAACGTATCAGATATATCATAAAACAAAAAAAAAGTAATAAATAAATATAACAGATACGATATTGTTTGCTTAATTTTTAGTACAAATATAATGATTTTAGGTGTTACAAAAAACGACAAAAAACATAATTATCGTCCGATAGGGCATCTTTTTTAAATTTTTTTCTAACAGACAAAGGTCAAACCTAACCAGGAAAAGAAAATAAAAAAATACGGAATACATGTATTTTTTAAATATTTTACCAAACTTTAAAATTTTTTTGGGTTTTTTACTAAAAATTAGCTAACTTGCAACGCCTATAAACAATAAAACATTTTTATATTGACTTATAAAATTTTTTTTTCTAAATCGAATATATTTTCTTGTTTAAATTAAAAAAAAAACTAATAGTTTTATAACAAAAGTAAAATGTGACAGCTATTATTGCAAACCACCATATTTATAGTTCCAAAACTCAGGTTTAGGGTACAATTTAAAAAAAATATATAAAATAGTTCTTGTTAAAAAGGGCAACTTATCTTTAATGTTAATAGTACACATAGGTATAGGCTTTTCTAAGAAAAATTAAAAAAAAATTTTTTTTTTACATGTATTTTTTTAATATTCCATCAAAATTTCGTAATAAAAACCTGTGAACAAAAAAAATATAGTATTTCAAATATACACAAAACTCATATTTTAAATTTTTTTTGCACAAAAAATATTTTTTTTTTATTGAAAATATTCTCAGTAACTTAAATGTGCAAAAATAAAGATGTTATCTCAAAAAGTGAATTTTAAGCAATTATTTTTGTAAAACATAAAAATCAACAATTTTTTTTAATAACATTTACATACAAAAATTCTCCGAGTTTGGCGCCCTCTGGTGGCGTCAAAATGAGTCAAATCAAAAAAAATACATCTTTTTTTTTTAATTACTTTATAATCTGTCGACTAAGGTATCTTTCATCAAAATCTGAGACACAGTTTTATTTTTGATTTTTGCTACGGGACAAAGCACTGTGGTTCCGGGCCAATGAATTGTCGACAAGCTCCGCAGTTGGCTAAACAGTCAGCTCGTTCGTTGCCCTCATGCCCCTCATGGCCTGGAACCCAGCCCAGTGTCAAGGAGTTGTTAAGTCCTAGACGATTTAGAGAGTCGATACATTCCTTAACCAGACCAGACTACACATCTTGAGCCCTAAGATTTGCTGTTAGCATATATTAGAACCAATACATTAGAAAACAATATTTTAATTTTTCTTTTAACATCTGTTTAATTAGCAAAATGGAAAAACATTTAAAAACGCCTGTAACATATTTTTGTGATTTTAAAAACATTAAATTATTTGGTAGACAATGACTGTAATGAAAGATTTTGTTAGAATAACTTTAGCAAATATTAATTTTTCAGCTAAATTTTGATACACCCAATTTTTTATGGTATTCAGATATTATACTAAAAATTTAACAAGTTTGTTATAATTTTTATTAAAAATAAAAATTATGTTTTTTCGACCTTTAATTGTGCAATGAAAATGAAAATTATTCAAGTTCGAGGCCATATACTCTATATTTCTTCATTAGGATATTGTCCTAACAAATAATCTATAGAGTTTTTGTTTTCAAATTTATTATTTGACCCTTTCAGGAATGTGTTGATAGATCTATTTCGGGAATTTTCTAGGTTCCCATCATCAGAACACGTTTTGAAAGCGGTAACAATCCCATGCCAAACCTCAAGCATTCATATGAACTAGTTTACTCACTACATTTTTATTAAAAATAAAAATTATGTTTTTTTCGACCATTAATTGTGCAATGAAAATGAAAATTATTCCAGTTCGAGGACATACTCTATATTTCTTTATTAGGATACTGTCCTTACAAATAATCTACAGAGTTTTTTTTGTCAAATTTAGTAATTGACCACTTTCAGGAATGTGTTGTTAGATCTATTTCGGAATTTTCTAAGTTCCCACCATCAGAACACGTTTTGAAAGAAGTGACAATCCCATGCAAAACATCAAACATTCATATAAACAAGTTTTCTCACTAAATGAGAATTAATATATGAGCTCGAAGTTGAAGATTATCACCATTGATCAAAACTTAATTGAAAACTTGTTTGTTATGTGCCCCCTTTATCTTTGGTATATATATTATACACTCTTTTTGTTTTTTTCTCCTTTTTATTTTCACACTTGTTTTGTTTTGTTTAAAACAAGATGTACGTCTTCAAAACGTGTTCTGAAGATGGGAACCTAGAAAATTCCCGAAATAGATCTATTAACACAAGTTGTCAAATAATAAATTTGAAAACAAAAACTCTATTGATTATTTGTTAGGACAATATCCTAATAAAGAAATATAGAGTATGGCCTCAAACTTGAATAATTTTTTTTTTTTCATGTTTAATTCAAATAAATTTATATTACAAAAAATAGTTTAAAGCCTCATCACCAATATTGACATTAAAGAGGCTAAAAGGCAACTAGTGTTAATAATTTATTTACATAAAATTATTAAATATTTAAATTTAATTATTGATATTATTTACAGTTTTCTATTTACATATTTTTTTTTAATATTTTATTATTTTACAATAAAAATAAAATTTATATTACAGGAATATTACTCAAGAAGTGTTTCGAGATTGGTTAGCAAAAATTTTTTTAATTCGCTTTTAAATGTCGACAAATGTTCTATGGTTTTCAAAAAAAATTGGTAAAGCATTATAATCATTTGGACCAGCAAAACAAATACGCTGCTTTGACAATTCAAGGCGATATCTAAATATAGACAAATCTTGGCTTTGTCTTGTTATCCTATGTGTGATTTGTACATTCTGTTGGCATTGAACTGACGAATTTCCAAGACTTTAAATGGATTTAAGAACAAACTTAATTATTTGCATTTTATAAAATGCTCTCACAGGTAAGACATCTTTAGCGTAATTCTTAACAAGATCCAAGGTATGATGTCTGATTGGCAGATTAAAAACTAACTTCAAAGACTTGTTTTGCGCCGATTGTAAGCTCTTCAACGAAGCATTATTCTTAAACCCGTATATTATAGGAAGGCAAGTTAAGTGGCTATGTATTAAACTCAGATATATAAGCATTTTCGTTTTAAGGTCAAATTTATTTTTGAATTTATATAAAAGACGAATAGCAGAAGATATTTTAGATTTAATGGAGTCAATATGATTATCCCATTGTAAATTACTACAAAACAACATTCCTATATACCGCATGGTATTGATTTCTTGGATTAACACACCATCAATATAAACTGCAACTGTTTCATTGTTCTTCAAAATGTAGGGTCTGAATTTAAAACAAGCTTGTTAAATCTTATATTTTCCGCTAATATTGCTGAATCGATCAAATTTTCATTTTTATAAAATCTTTTTTTTTTTTAATTTTATGTATAAAAAAATGTTAATCAGATTTTTCGCAAATAAAATTTACTTTATTTTTTTTGTACTTGGTGGGACATTTTGCTCAATGAACCAATACGTTCTCCTACACACAGAAAAAAATTTAGCTATTTGCCAACTGAAATTCGGTTATTTCGACTCAAATTCGGTTATTACGAATTTCAGTCGGTTGGCACAACTTAACATTAGTTTTCACAACATAGTTCTGTTAATTCAACAGAATTTTAGTTGCAACTCCTAAAATATTTAGAAATCTAATGTATATATCGTTGTACTAACTAAATTTATAGGTTGGTACCATAAAAATACACTTTTGAATTCGGTTGGCACTTTATTTCTCTGTGTGTACATGCCACTTACTGACAGTACAGGGAAAAGATTCAATGGAGTTCAAAGAATTATAATTTTTTTTAAATTTTAAGAAATACCGTTTTTTTAAATATTCGCCCGCTTACTTTATGTCACGAAAAGTTGACCTTCGAACTTTTGAAAAATTAGGTTATCTTTAATTTAAGACCTCAGTGATTTACTTATAAAAACACTTTTTATTCATTATATGATTAAGTTTTTAAAGTCATTTTGGTACCCTTTTTACGATTTTTGCAATTATTAAGACGACATATGTAGCGAAACAAGGGGCCTAATGATCCAAAAATTGGTCTCAACCTTAGCTGCAGTTAGTGCCAACCTTAGCTGGGTTAACACTTATTTTAAAAAGCTCAGACATCCCCCAATGCAATTAAATAACCATTATTATACGAGGGCGCGCTAATAAGTCCGTGACTTTTCGAACTTCCCTCGTACTGATATGAAATGCAACACTGCTCCCATCAAATACCACCTGTTAAAAGACTACTGTCAAATTTTGAGCAATTTTCGTTATATACTTTGCGTTTAACAGCTGTCCAAAACATACAACCTCGTGGATTTTTTTTAAAAATTGAAAAAAGTGAATTTCATTAAACATTATTTCTTGCGAAAAAAATAACATTACAACACTCCGGAGACCAAGCAGCAGTGTAAACAATGGGTTTCTCCGTGTGAACCGGCTCCGAAGAAGGCTAAGGTAAGTTTGTCGGCCAATAAGGTGATGGCAACAGTTTTTTTGGGATGCACGTGGGATAATCCACATCGATTACCATCAAAAGGGAAAAACAATAAACGGCGAATATTATGCCAACTTATTGGACCGATTTAACGAGGATTTAAAAAAAACGACCCCATATGGCCAGGAAAAAAGTTCGTTTTCATCAATGCACGGGTGCACACTAGGGTGATAACTTTTTTTGGACAAAATTCTCCCCAGGGGTTGTCTAATGGCAAATATTGTATTAATGATAAAAAAAAACTATTTCAGTTCAATTTGGTAAAAAAACCGTACGCACCGACAGCGATTTCTAAAATGCCTTTAATATATATTTTTTAAATTTTTTTTAATAACAATTTTTTTAAAATATGGTTTATACATATGTAAGTAAGCAAACTTGGAAGAAAACTATTCCATTGACTCGAAAAAGGAATTTACTATTGAAATCAGCATGCCTTAATTATATAGATGTGATGGTCAGACGTTGAGGCATCAAAAAAAGTTTTTTTTTTTTAACTTTGTTTGATTCGAAATTTTAACGCGTTTGGTGCGTACCCTTTTTTAACGATAGCGAAAAACTAAAAACGCAGTTCTTAATATTTGTCCATGCCCTACACGATTTTGTCTGGGGAGATTTGATATTTGCAAAAAATGCAAAAAGTTATCACCCTAGTGCACACGTGTGCAGTCTCAATGACAAAATTCCATGAATTGAGCTACGAATTGGTACCTTATCCGCCATATTCTCCGGATTTAGCCCCCAGTGACTATTTAATATTTCCAAACCTAAAGAATTGGCTCGGTGGAAAGAGATTTAGCTACAACGATGAAATTATTGATCAAACAAATGCCTATTTTATGGACCTCGAAAAATCCTATTTTTTGAAAGGGAAACAAAAATTGGAGAAACGTTGGACTAAGTGTATTGAGCTAAAAGGAGATTACGTTGAAAAATATTTTTTTTTTTTTTGCAAAAAAACTGTGTTTCATTCAAAAAGTCACGGACTATTGTTCCGCCCTCGTATGTTAATTTGAAATCAAACCAACAACAACTTCCCATGCAAATGTGGTATTCTAAAGAATTGTTTTTGAATAAATAACACAGCCCGACAAAATTAAAAAATATTTTTGCTTCTTTGAATTTATCAACTTATTCTAGTTAATTTGGAAGATTCTATAGCAGATTAATGCATCAATCATATTTGTGGGTGGGGTTTAAGTGGTTAATTTTTATAAAAAAATAGCAAAATAGCACTATTTTGAAATTAAAAATTAACCCCTTAAACCCCACCCACAAATATGATTGATGCATTAATCTGCTATAGAATCTTCCAAAGAAGAGATTAATACCATAATCTTGGATAAGCTCCAGCGCACCCAAATTAACTAGAATCAGTTGATAAATTTAAAGAAGCAAATTGAGTGTTGGCCTGTGTAATGTTTGGACATGCTCGGACATGTTTTATATATCAGTGCATGCATATTTTAAATACCTTTAATATGATACACAATTTGCGCATATTGTAATAACTTATGTATATATGAAAAATGTTAAGAAACGTTAAATTGGGTGATTTAAAAACCACAAAACTTGAGATTGCACACTTAGAAAAAAACTACTTGTCTAATATTTTTTTTGGCCTTTAAAACATATCCAAGTTTCATTCAAATCTGAGGATTCACCACTGTATAGTTTCCTTGTAAGCAAATATATTATAATATTTATAATTTATGATAAAAGATCGAAAAATAAACTTTTGGTTTTCATTTTTTAAAATTTAAAAGTAAATTATTTTTGATTAATTTTAAACTTTAAACCGTCCAATTATTGTAACTTTGAAGATAAATTATTAATGCGGATGGATTTAGCCTGCTTGTTAAGTTTTAAGTCAATTTGACACAAAAGCGCAATAACATTTTCAATTGGAAAATTGTGACAAAATAAGGATGCGTGTTAAGCATCGTCCAACACATACACAAAAGGTTACTCAGGGCATATATAAAAATGTGTTGAAAATATTTTGCTTCAAATTGTTAAAAAAAAATTTAAATTCCTTATGTATTATTTTGTTATTATTCTTATTAAAATTAGAGAAATTTGTCAATTATTTTATTTTTATTTATTCCTAGTAACAAATTAAAGTGTTGTTTATTAAGTACGTTGTTTTAATAATTTTAAGTTGTTTTCTACCCTTTTAAGTTATAACCGAAGTTGACTGTCTGATTTGGTCACCCATGGTTTTTAATATCAATGGACTAATTGAGTTGAGCTTGTACAAGCTGTACCAGGGACCGTAATCATTATGAGTTTTATAATAAAAATTACACAATAATGATTATGTTATGAGTTTTAATGATTTTCTTCAATGGTAATGATTATTTTTGAGTAACAATAAAAAAAATCAGCAATAATCATTATTTTTGAGCAAAAAAAATAAAACTCAAAAATAATCCTTATTTATGATTTTTATTTTTTTCGCTCAAAATAAAACTCACTTTCATGTAGGTGTAAATATATATACATATTAGGGTGGGGCGATTAGTATGGAAGGAAAAAAATCTTAATGGGCGCTTCGCGTTTCTGATTCTTGGGATTGTACTGAGCAAAAAAAGTCCACTAAAACATACGTCTACGGTGAAAATCGAGCTTCCACATTTTGACTTTACGGCAAAAAAGCCCTATTTTGAAATTAATAATTAACCCCTTAAACCCCACCCACAAATATGATTGATGCATTAATCTGCTAGAGAATCTTCCAAAGATGAGATTGATACCATAATCTACGATAAGCTCCTCCTACTTCCTGAGATATGTCAATCCCACACATTGTTACTTTCACAAAATACGGCAAAAAAAAGCCATATTTTGAAATTAAAAATTAACCCCTTAAACCTCACCCACAAATATGATTGATGCATTAATCTGCTAGAGAATCTTCCAAAGATGAGATTGATACCATAATCTACGATAAGCTCCTCCTATTTCCTGAGATATGTGAATCCCACACATTGAAAGTGAGTTTTATTTTGAGCGAAAAAAATAAAAATCATAAATAATGATTATTTTTGAGTTTTATTTTTTTTGCTCAAAAATAATGATTATGTTTGATTTTTTTATTATTACTCAAAAATAATCATTACCATTGAAGAAAACTTTAAAAATCAAAAATTTAAAAATCATGACGGATATGCAAGATTGTCAAAAAATAATAATAATGGTGCAATAAATTATTGTCTCTTCTAAGTGATTGATTTTGTGATTCAAAAAAACGAGCAATAATCATTATTTACGGTCCCTGAGCTGTACACTTGAGAATACAGTTTCAAGAGCACAGTTATCAATTGTAGAAAAAAATGTTGGTTCTACACCATTTCCAGTCGTATTTCAAAACTTATTATTTGAATTTTAAAATAATCAATTCATTTTTCAAATAGCATTTGTTCTTTTGGAACTACCAATATTAGTTATGAACAAAGATTTAAATAAATTGTATTTGATAATTTAGAATTTTCGTATAATTATAAATGGTGTAGTTGCTATGTAGCTTATGCTACTTGTGTGTTTGTGTCATGGTTTAGGGGTCTGTTTTTTCTGACCATTATTTTTATTTTTTTTGCTTGTTACTTTTAGTGAGATTTAGTTTGAAACTGAAAGCTCTATTTTTACTGTTGTAACCAACTATAGTATTTAATGAAACATATGCTTTCAAGTGTGGGTCAGTAAAATTTGATTAAACTAAAAAGTCACGTACGAAGTTTGTAATTTATTTTGATTAGAACTAAAAAACAAATCTAAAAATGTCACCATTTAAAAAGTAAAATGATGTTTGAAAGTTGTTATAGTTACAAAAACAGTTAAGGTTAAAAAAGTTATAACAAAAAAATATTAATGAAAATGAAAAAAATTATTCAAGTTCGAGGATATACTCTATATTTCTTTATTAGTATATTGTCATAACAAATAATCTATAAAGCTTTTGTGTCCAAATTTATTAGTTGACATTTTCAGGAATGTGTTAAAAGATATATTTCGGGTATTTTTCAGGTTCTAATCCTCAATACACTTTTTGCTAGAAGTGGCAGTCCCATGCAAATATCAAACATTTATAGCACCTATTGGCCCCACTAAATGAGAACTTGGTATGTGAGCTCAAAGTTAAAGATTATCACCTATGATCAAATATAATAATATAAAATATTGTTTGTTTTGTGTTGGATCTACGTAGATCCTATTTATTATTTGTAAGACCAATATCCTTATTAAGAAATATTGAGTATTGCCTCGAACTTACATAATTTTTTCATTACACAATTAAAGATAAAAATATAAATTTTATTTTTAATAAAATCATGCCTACTTCACCCTCTTTTCGGAAAATTTTTAAAAGTTTTACAGTGTTTCATTCGTAAAAAAAATTAGCCGACCTTGCTTATAGATCGCGGCAGTAGTTTGCAAATCAGTACTTTTGTGAAAGAGGCAACCTTTTAGCACAATAAAACATATGTTTTAAGTTTCAAGGCGCCACGTTTTACTTGTTCAAAACTAAAAATCTTCTGTTGGGCCAGAATTACTCGACAGAAAATTTAAAAAATATTTCTCCAGTAATAAGCCAAAAATTACGAAACTATTGAGATCTATTTCGTAAAAAAACGGAAATTTTCTTTTGTCAAATTGCACTGCCGGTAAGTTATATCGCTACTAAGGAACTGAATATCACTTCAAATTTTTTTACTTATTTTTCCCATATTTAGCTCTTTAGTACGTACCGATTAAGTGGTATTCCTAACTTGATTTTATTCGTGACATCGTAATATATAATTTGGAGACAGCCCTTTGTAGAAATTGAATTAATATAAAAACCTATAATGTTTGGTTGTCGAATTTTCGACGTCAAGTGTAGAGGCTGCTTCCAGAGCAGCACGAGAAAATACAGGAAAGAAATTTTTCACTTAAAAATATACCTATCGTCAGCTGAAATGCAAAACCACGTAACTAACATTTTTACTATTTTACAAGAGAAACAAAAATGTTATATATTGAAAAATAAATGCAATTTTGGTAATCAAATAACACATATTTACTAAACTTAGATAGAACAATTCATTTCTGGAATAAAAATAATAATAGTTGATTGTTTCCTTGAATTTGCGGTTTGCTACCTATGGACCTGAACAGGGGAAAAAGGTAAAAAAAAAAATCGAATCTTTTAAAGTTTTTTGCGATTTTGATTTTGATCTTGAAGTTGAAGTTTTTTTATTTTATATCTTTACAAATTTTGTTCTTTATGACAAGAGCTACAACTTTGCCTCAGAGAGTAAATGAAATTCCGAACGGTTTGCAAGATATGAGCCTGAGAAAATTATCACTTTTTTGCAAAAATGACACCGAGGACCCAAATCTTTGGGGGCACATAAAAAAAGTGCATGACTTTGGGCAAAACTGGGAGACATTAGACTTTTTTTTTTTGGTCTTTATCACGTAGTGGTGGCCGTATATGGTTATATTTCCATGACTTAAAAAATTACACACAGTGTAATCAATCAAAAAACCGATTTTATATTTTTGTTAGTAACGTGGTTTTGCATTTCAGCTAACGGTAAAATAAACAATAAGGAGATTGTGACAATTTTTTGTTGTTGTTTTTGTTTTTTCTTTGATATTTTAAATTTTGAATCTCGCTCCTAGACGAGGACAAGAAATTCTCATTGAGTTTGGGATTTAACATAACAATATCTCTAGAAAGTCTAATAACAAAGTCCCCTGAAGATTTCCTTAGGCAGAAATGAAATCCGGATAGGGACCACGCCTACATCAGATTGCTTTTCACAATTTGTTTAATAAGTTTTGGGACTTTAGCACATTTAATTACTATAAATGCAATTAATGTTTATCCCGATGAAAATAATTTAAATAACAAATATGCAGGTGCTTGTGCAAATTTAAATGTAACTGACACTAATAGAAAACGTATGATTTTCTATTGTTGATTTACTTGAATAAACGTCACTACATTGTCTGTCAAAAAAAACAGAGTAGTATTTGGAGGATGACAAAGCCAATTGTGACAATTTTTTTGTTGTTGTTTTTGTTTTTGTTTTTCTTTGATATTTTAAATTTTGAATCTCGCTCCTAGACGAGGACAAGAAATTCTCATTGAGTTTGTGATTTAACATAACAAATATCTCTAGAAAGTCTAATAACAAAGTCCCCTGAAGATTTCCTTAGGCAGGAATGCAATCCGGATAGGGACACGCCTACATCAGATTGCTTTTCACAATTTGTTAAATAAGTTTTGGGAGTTTAGCACATTTAATTACTATAAATGCAATTAATGTTTATCCCGATGAAAATAAATTTAAATAAGGGAGACGTATTTTCTTTAGCTGCCGAATCTGACGTTGAAGGGTTAACATGTGGGGCCAAAGTTAATAAATTTTGTATTTAAACATATCTGACATCAATGGAATTAAAATTTTTTGAACGCAGTTTTGATGTACTCTACAGCAATTCCATTTAATATCACCGTGAGATTATTCGATGTTTTCCGATTTTGATAAAATTTTGTGAGTGTGTGCGGTAGTGAACGCAAGTATTAAAAAATTTATTTATTTTTTTTGGAAAACTCTGGCAACCCTATAGCTTTAAATTGTGGGGTAGGGACTTCACTTAGAAGGTCATAACTTTGATGTGTATAAGTTTTTTTTTGCATAAGAAAAGCTAGGTTTTGGGGGTATAACTAACTAAGGAGTGGAAAGCTCCTTACTTAGTGAGATATCAGAAAAATGTATGTACAGCAGAAAATGTGTTTTTTTTTTTTCAATAGTAATAGTAGTTTTTCAATAGCAAACATTTTTAAAAATTTTTATTTTTAAAACATGTGTAAAATTTTGTCGATATTTTTTACACGTCAAAAGTTATGACCTTTTAAGTAAAGTCCCTACCCACAATTTGAAGCTATAAGGTTGCCATAGTTTTCAAAAATAAAAAAAAAAATTTTAATACTTGCGTTCACTACCGCATACACTCACAAAAATTTTACCAAAATCGGAAAACATCGATTAATTTCACGGTGATATTAAATGGAATTGCTCTCTAGGAAACAAAAATTATGATTCCACTATTGCCTATGCAGTGTGTTAGGGTTGCCATTTATTTAAAATATTGGTCAAAAAGCTCTTCGGAAAAAGTCGCATGAAAAAACAAAACTACGAATATCGGAAAAAAGCTCAGACACCCCCCTAGATTAAATTTAATATGCATTAACATACATATTGTTAAGCTTAATTCAACTATAATTCTTTAACAAAACGCTTAATTTAAATATCACCTAAAACACATTGTTTTAAATAATAATAAAAATATTTTAACAGTTATCGGACATGTTTCATATCCTTGTCCAAACGCTCTTTCATTTAGTATCCCATTTGTCTAAATTTTCCCCTAAAACAATTCGAAATAAGCCGAAAAAACAAAAATGCGGTATTTTTTATACGTGTCCCTTATTTTTTTCTTCTTTATCATATGTACAAATTTAATTACGATCGGAGAGAACCCATTGGGTGTTTCCCCTTGTAAGTGCTAGTAAATGACAGATGTTTACCATCCAAAGTGTCATATAAGTTATTAAAGACACAAACCATGTTTAAAAGATACGCCATCTGTTATAGAATTAAAAAAAAAATATATATATTTTGGAAAACACAAATTTTTTGTCTGTTTCATAATATTTAGTTAGATTTAGGAGGACTTTCCATATAATATTTGCAGGAAATCATATTAAATAATTTAATTTGGCAAAATCAACAATTGTATATAAGGATGCTTTTTAAATGATAAATAATTTTGTTTGTTCCATAAAGTTTAAAGTGCTTGAAAGGTTTTGATGCCTTTTCTATTTTAGTATTAAGCTAGTTAAAATCCTTTATTTGATATACGTTTTGTTGGAATTGTTTTAGTTGTAACAAAGCGAAATGTGTTTCGAAAAAACTGGTGCTACACAAGCTTGGAATGATTTTTTTTTTTAGAAAGGTTGAGGTTAAGCAGAAGAATAAACATTTTTCTCATTTTCATTAATTATAAACACTATTAATTTTCAAATCAGACTAGACTAGTTCTGCCTTTTTTATGGACAGGCATCATCAGTGATTTTCCACTTAAATTGTATTATAATATGTATCTTATAATTGTCAGATTGTCTCTATATGATACATTTTTCAACGACTTGCGGCTGACTAATACCAAGTCATGCCAACCTGCACAAGTATGGCCCAAGTATGGCCTCGAATGTAATGCAGCTAAATTGCAGTTTTCTTTCCTATTAGCTTTTCCGTTGATTGTATGTTATACTCAGAAGTGACAAATACTAACAAACACAAATATTCTATTTTTAGATTTTCCGTTATTGTGTATTATACTCGAAGTGACAAACACTAACAAACACAAATTTCTATTTTTAGATTTTCGTTTACTTTCTAATTTCCTCCTTCTCCATATCACAACACGTAGAATACTATATAGGCGAACCATTTGAGATATTTCCAAAACTTTATTATCGACTTGAAATACAATAAAAAACATTTATGAATGGTACTCGACTTCCTTCATATGGCCACCGCGGGCACATCGGCAGTGGTCGATTCGTTGGACCCAATTTTCGATGACTCGGTCACACATTTCCGCCGCTATTTCGCGTTCAATGTTGGTATAGACCAATAATTGACGTAGCCCCAAAGAAAAAATTCCAGAGGCGTTAAATCGCACGAACGAGGCGGCCAATTGACTGGGTCCATTTCTTGAGATAACACTCTCACCAAACTTACTCTTCAATAAATCGATTGTAACGTGTGCTGTGTGGCTTGTGAAACCGTCCTGCTGAAACAACATGTCGTCCAAGTCCATGTTTTCCAATTCGGGCCAAAATATTCAATGTCACCAATCCAGATGTACGGCGTGAAGAGTTAATAAATCGATAGAATGATTTTGGATAACCTTTCAAATTGACTTTAACTTATCTAAGTATTTTGCTGTAATAATCGTTATTAAGTGAGGTAGGTATATTTAGACCTGGCAATATTTAGCATAGTCCATAAGCAATCCGGATTTTTAATAATTTTTTATAAAATTTGTTTTGTTAAATTCTTAAGTTTAGACAAAATGTTTTGAATTCCATGGAGAACCATTAATCTTTGGAAAGATAACGTTAGGGATAGAATTTTCCAAACAATTTAACAATTCAGTATAGAATTGATGTAAATGTGTATCAATTACTGCAGCGAGAACCGACCTGAAATTTTAAAAGTCCAATTTATCTTGGATAAAAGATTATTTAGTTGGTCGAAGTCTGCATTATAGAATTGCAAGACTTTTTCAACATTTATTATTATTATGTTGTACAATTAAATTTATTTCCAATGTTAGGTGATACTTATATTCTGTAATTGACAGGTGGATCTATACGATTTACATAAAACTCAGATACTTGATCAGAAAATATTAAATCGAGTATTTTACCATACTCATTATGGATGTATTGGTTTGGAAAAGACAAAATTCAGGCAAGCTCAAATACAAAAAGTGCCCAAAGTTATCGTTTTTTCAAAATAATTTATTTTTCTTAAATGCAAAGTATGAAACTTAAAAAAAGTAAACCTTTGATTTATATCGTTTATAACATATATATGATCCATTCAAATCCACGTGTTCTCTTCAGGGTAGTTCCCCTTGTGAGTTTCTTTGTAAACTGGACCTCCGAGGTCAAAAGCTATTTTAATATTTTTGAACGCCAAGGTAAAAAAATATGAATATTGAGATGCTCCTTAAAAAAACAAAATGCTATTTTAACAGTAAATTTTACAAAAATAACTAAAAAAGAAACACTAAAAAATTTCCTCTCCTCTGGTTGAAGCCTCTGGGCCAGAGGGGTCATAAGTGCAGTTTTGCCTTAGTTTTTAATAATATAAATGTTTAAACTCTCGGTATTTAACGACAAAAAGACACATTAGTTGTTCCGTTCTTTTCCTGTCTCATTTAAGTGAACAAATGATGATAGTTTCACATGCTGCAATATATTATATTTTAACTTTACAGCTGGCTTGAAACCATACAGTTGTGTGAAAAATAATAGAGCCATGAATGTTTTTTTTAACCTTGCACAAAATATTTTAGAAAAAGTTTTTATGCATTATATTAAGTCTCTTTCTTATTATAATCCCGTTATTTTTTCTGTAATTGAAGCAACATTTCTAATTATATTAGTGTTTATATGGTAAATTGAAGAGAAACAAGTGTGAAATAAAATAGAGCAAGTTTTTAAATTTAAAAAAAAAATATATATATTTAAGTAAAAAGCTAATTCTTTTAATTTTTTTTTTGAAAAGTGAGTAAAACACAGACTATTATA